>CM019152.1:10587584-10797077 GCA_009733165.1 Naja naja
TATTGTTGGGGGCAATATGCTGACTCTGTAAAGTGCTTAGAGAGAGCTGTAAAGCACTGTGAAGTGATATATAAGTGCTATTGCTATTGCTATTAGTAGTTTTAGGGAAATTTAGTCATCTATAGTAGTATCAGGTTGTTATATATATAACACTTATTATTTTATTTTTCATGTTTTTGATTCTAATCTCCCGCTTATTGAATTAATTCAATAAATCTTGAATTAATTTGTTAATTTAAAACATTTACAAATTATTTTTTATTATGAAGCTTCAGCAGTTAGCAGAAACTGATCTGGACACACTGTCTTGTAAAAACCTTTATTTAAAAACCTGGAGTTTATCAATACGTTCTGTTAAATTATGATTCATTGCTTGTCAGAATTACTACAAAGTGGAATTTGAATTTGCACATGGAAACCATACTTATTTACTTGATAATCATATAGAATCATGGTTTTAGCACATTTGCAAAAATATTGCAATTTCAGAGCAAAAGATCTTATTGTTATAATGCTTTATGGAGTATGGACATATGTTTTGGTACAGCATGACAGAGATAAAAGAAAATACCAAAGGTTTCTAATTTATGTATTTATTTTTATTTATTTATTTATTGGAATTTGTCAAACAAAAATGAGAACAAGAATAAGAGAATAAAAATACAGTGGCAGGGACAATAGGCAATAGTTAGTGCACACTCTCTCTGCTGACCACTTAAGTATGAAGTAAGGTCCATGGAAGTCAATTTGTGACTTAATACATGTTAAGCAAAAAATTACTTCATTCTTTGGGGTGTGATGCTAGTTTGCCTCCTCGTGGTGCACCCTGGATAGCACGGCAGTGTAAACCAAATGACTAGCAACAAGTGGCAGCCAGACTACATTGAAGAATTGGCAGTTAATGACAGTTGGCAGCCAGACATCTTTGTAGAACTTCTGGCTCTCTAAATACATGGCAACGGATGAGCCTAACAGGACATATCGAGGCTGGTTTCTAGCAAGGCTTAAAAGCCACAGCTGTGTTCATTGACCTTACTGCAGCAATGTGGGATCTTGTCTCTACCCTCCAGTGTGACTGTGGTGCTCCTTGACAAAATATCCACCACACTTCTGCAAAGCCTTTGATTCAGTGGTGCATGACAAACTACTGCTGAAACTTAGTTCTTATGGCATCTCTGGACACCAGCACAAGTGGATAGCCACGTTCCTGTCAAACAGGCAACAAATGGTCAAAATAGGGAAGGCCCTATCAAATCCAGCACCAGTTAATAGTGGTGTCCCCCAAGACAGTGTCTTAGGACCCACATTCTTTCTGCTTTACATCAGTGACCTATGTGACAACATTAAAAGCAGCTGCGTCCTCTTTGCTGATGACATAAAATTATTTAACACCACTGACAATGTTGCTGCCCTGCAAAGCGACCTTGACTATGTGTGAGAATGGTTGCGCAATTGGCAACTCCAAATTTCAACTAACCAAAAATGCTGTGTCCTACACATTGGCAATAAATAAATAAATCAGAACACCAAATACATTAGGCAGAAGAAATCTCGTAGACCCCCACTCTGTCAAGGACCTAGGAGTACTTATCTCAAATGATCTGAGCTCATTGTAACAGCATTGCCAAAAAGGCTTTAAGAATTGTTAACCTTATTTTGTGAAGCTTCTTCTCTGGCAACATTGAGTTGTTAACTAGGGCATACAAAACCTTTGCCAGACAATTCTCAAATATAGCTTGTCCGCCTGGAACCCACACTGTATATCGGACATTAACAAATTGAGCGGGTTCAGAAGTATTTCTGTGGTGACCTGGGGCGTGGCACAAAGACATCACAGTCACATAAGTAAGAAAAGTCCCTTTAATACCTCCAATGTCCAGTTTCTTTCGGCCGAAGAAAAAACTCTCCCAAGAACAGTCTTTAAGTGGAGGAAATTCAGTTCGAAAACAAAGTACATATAAACTGTAAATAAAAATCCACACAAATCACGCCGCAGCAATTAACTGGACAGGGCAGGATAAGGAATTGCAGACTTCAAAGGCCAACAAAATACACACAGTTGGGAAGACTCCAGGAACTCAGATAAGCCTTGACAAAACAAGATAATACACAATTTGTTTCCAACAAGTTGCTGTGCGCAAACTCCCTTTTTAAACACTGTGTTTCCAGCTGCAGCTAATGAAGGGAATCAGGGCCCTTTCCTTCCCTGTAAGCCATGCAACTCAGGTTGCTCCCTTCTCCGTTCCTCCCTGCATGCCCTAGGATGAAGAGGGGCTGGGCCTGGATCTTCCTCTGAATTCCCTCTGCCTTGCTCTATCTCTCCCCTGCTCTGCCCAGCTTCCCCAGTTTCTTCCACAGCCAATGGAGTGACAATCCCACTCCCTGTCAGCTGCTGTTCCCCCTCGAATCAGATTCCGACAGGGACAAGACACACTCACAATAGAATTCCCTATGCCTCCAGGCTGGAAATTTTGGGCCTGGACAATCTGGAAGTGTGCCTCCTGAGGTCTGATCTAAGCATAGTTCACAAAATTGTCTGCTATAACATCTTGCCTGTCAATGACTTCTTCAGCTTCAATCACTATAATACACAGGCAAACAACCGATACAAACTCAAGGTAAACCGCTCCAAACTCGATTGCAGAAAATATGACTTCAGCAACAGAGTGGTCAACACCTGGAATGTCCTACCCGACTCCATTGTTACCCCTCACAGCTTAACCTCAAACTGTCTAGTGTGGACCTCACCCCATTCTTAAGATCTTAAAGGGGCATACCATACCAGGGTGCCTATCGTCCCTGTCTTACTGGCCCTATTTATCTGTATTTACTTCCTTTGTTCTTGTTTATGGTCATACTTATATTTGTTATCTTGTACATGTTTACAAAATAAATAAATAAATAAATGAGGTGATAAAGGGGAAAGATGAAAAAAAGGGGGACATTGTGTCCAAATGTCCATCAAGAGCTCACACTGGCCCAATGTCTGATTTTTTTCAACATAGACCACCCTGTCCTTGAATGGTCGGGTGGACTGGACATTAACATTTGAACTACTATAAGTCCATGTATTTGCCATATGCTAAACAAATAAATAAACTTTATTCTTTGTTGGGTTATTGGAAGCTAGTTGATTTGGAAATGCTGGTTCAGTTTGGTTGAGGTTTTTCTGTATTTAACCATCTGTCACTTAGTAAACTAAGCCAAATTTAAACAAGCCACAGAATATATGTACTTGTTGTCTCTGTCTTAGATAGATTAACAAGGCATGTGTCAGAGTTATATGTTGCTATCTGCAAAAAACCAGAGATAATAACATTATAAAATATATTTGTCATCTTGGCTTGAATGACTTTCTAAAGTGTTCCCAAAAGAACTAACCTAGCCAAGTTGTTATCAAAATAATAATTTAAGAGGTAGTATGTGCACTGATCAAAACTTCCTGTAGTGAAAACTGCATGAAAAAAGTGGGCAATAAATGTAGACAATTTAAATACTTTATTTCTTAAGATAACATTATTTGGCAGTTAATTTTGGAAATGTTCCTGCATTCAAATAAATATTTTACCATTGATAATACTTAAATGCTTTTTTGTTTGGCTGCTAAATATAAAACTTGATCATACATACAGTGTCTTCTTCTACTTAAATTTATCTCATGCTTAATGGGACTTAAACTTATCACTAAACTCTCTTAAAGTTCAGTACAATATTATGGTTTACTAAGAGCTGTTTTCACCCTCCCATTGGTAATATATTATGGTAACATAAATTGTACTAACAAATAATATATCATGACTGAGAATAGTGAATAAATCCCTATTTTAATTATTTTACAATTCAAAAGCATACAAGATTTATGGACTTGCTTAAATATTTGCACCAATTTCATTAGGAGCATCAGCTGAGTGTTCTTTGAACAGCTTAACAAAATCCATTTTGAAACAAAAGTAAATCTGAAAACAGTTTCAAACAGAACAGGAAGTTTTTGTATTGTATTTTGTAAGAATTTAAGATATATATACTACAAATTTTTAGTTCACTCAATTTTAGTATAAAGCAGCATCATTTTTTTAAAATACCACATTGAATAAATTTCAGATTACTCATTGGATTAGACTATAATTATAATTTGGAAGTAATGAATTTTTGGTTTTTAGACCCAGTGATGGGTCAGCTGCTGTATTCCTTTAAATAATTCCCATGTCTGAAAAATGAAAGCTCATCACATGTGAAATAGGAATGCCTACTTACAAATATAAGTTTTTTTAAAAAAATTCATATTTATATGCCGCCCTTCTCCAGAGACTCAGGGCGGCTTACAATGTTTGGAGCACAACCGAATGCGCTCAGCAATAGCCTTCATTCCATTGTATATGCCTGCTTATTACTAAGCGGCAATTTTACAAAGTCAGCTTATTGCCTCCAACAATCTTGGGTCCTCACTTTACCTACCCCGGGAGGATGGAAGGCTGAGTCAACCTTGAGCCTGGTGGGATTCGAGCCTACAGTAATTGTAGACAGCTGGATCTTAAGTGCAGGCATTTAACAGCCTGCACCACCAAGGTTCTTTGTGAAAGTTGTGAGAGCAGCTTTTTAATTTTTTTTTATTCTTTTATTTATTTTTATTCATATTTATATGCCGCCCTTCTCCAGAGACTCAGGGCGGCTTACAATGTTTGGAGCACAACCGAATGCGCTCAGCAATAGCCTTCATTCCATTGTATATGCCTGCTTATTACTAAGCGGCAATTTTACAAAGTCAGCTTATTGCCCCCAACAATCTTGGATCCTCAATTTACCTACCCCGGGAGGATGGAAGGCTGAGTCAACCTTGAGCCTGGTGGGATTCGAGCCTGCACTAATTGCAGACAGCTGGAATTAAGTGCTAGGCGTTTAACAGCCTGCACCACCAGTGCCCATAACAAGTCATAATGAAATCATGACATTATAGTTGTGTGATTTGTATCAATCATGTTATGATATTTGATGCAAGTACTTAAGTAGCATCATTTGCAAAATGTTGGCATTTGCACTTCCTTGCCCTCCTCTGGCATAATACCTAAAGCAAAACCATCCCATCTGGGATGGGATGGTTTTTATGGGATAGTTTTTATAGGATAATTTTTATGGGTTGAATTTGTAGTTGTAATGGGGCTTATTTAGTTTAATCTGCTTTTAAATTATTTATTATTGTTGTTGTTTTATTTGTAAGCCGCCCCGAGTCTTCGGAGATGGGGCGGCATATAAGTCCCATTAATAAATAAATAAATAAATAAAATAAAATGTAATGCAATGATTAGGCTTGCTTGCTTCTACCACCAGAGGTGAACTACAGCAGCAAGTTCAAACATAGAATGATCGCTTCAACCATTTTGGACTCCACCTCAATATCATGAAAACGGAGTACTTAAGAGACTGTTACCACTCCTGGAATGCTTCAAATCAATGGAGAAAACCTTTAAAAAGATGGACATTTTTCAGTATCTGGAATCCCATCTCCAAGGCAATGGCAACATCAGTGGTGAGATGAGAGCAAGGGTGCATGCAGCCCGGATGCATTGGCAAGAATTCACCAGTGTGTGAATGATGAAATCACAGATGAAATCTAAGATTCACAAGACAACCATCTGCCCTGTTACACTGTATGGCACTGATGCTGGGCAGCAACAACAGGGACCGAAAGTTATCTCCATGCCATGGAAATGCAAATGCTCTGTTGGATATTGGGCATCTCCCTTCTTGACCACATCACAAATGACACAATTCGATAACATTTTGATGTGGCACCAATTTTTTTTTTAAAATTACATTTATATGCTGCCCTTCTCTGAAGACTCAGGGTGGCTTACAATTTTGGAGCACAACCCAATGTGCTCAGCAATAGCCTTCATTCCATTGTATATGCCTGCTTATTACTAAGCGGCATTTTTACAAAGTCAGCTAATTGCCCCCAACAATCTTGGGTCCTCAATTTACCTACCCTGAGAGGATGGAAGGCTGAGTCAACCTTGAGCCTGGTGGGATTCGAGCCTACAGTAATTGTAGGCAGCTGGAACTTAAATGCAGGCATTTAACAGCCTGAGCCACCAAAGCCACCAATTATAGAGAAGATGAGAGAAGGCCGACTCTGCTGATATGGACATGTCCATAGAGCAGATGCGGATGTCCATGCAGAGATGGCAAGATACCATCAACAAAGATATGCAAGCCGCAGGCCTGCTTCCTGGAGACGCAGCTGACCATGCTAAGTGGCATTCAATGATCTGAAAAGCGGACCCTGCAACTGTGGGAATATGTTAGGAAGAAAAAGAAGATTAGGCATTGTGCTCTCAAATGCACATCTAATAATACTTTTATATCTCCTGATTATTTCACCTTTAATAATAGCCCTTTAAACAGAGTATGAGCTTCTGGCTCTGAGTATTTATGACTTCATATCATACTTATCATAAATGGGTGTTAACTCCATATAATATGTGTGGTATGAGGACAATAGTACTTAGCAAGTAGGAATGCAAAATGCCTTTTTAACAAAAATCTCCCCACATCTTTGATCTTACTTTAACTTGTTATATCTGTGTATATATGAGAGCAAAATATGGAGAACATTAAGTGGTAAAAACTTCTTTACTAATAAATAAATATAGCCAGAAACTGGATATTCCCAAGTTGTAGTATGCTGATGTAATTGGAATATTAACTTGCCATTACATTGCGGTTTTACAAAACAAGTTCTTAAATTCTACAAGTGCCTTGTAAACAGAAAAGTATTTTCCAACATAGTTAAGAAAGAGTATCAGTTTTTGCCTTTGCCTTTTCTTATTTTTTAGATGATTTAATTTTCATACTTTCAATGTTAAATAGGTTTATATGTTATTTTTATGGAAAATATGGTTTCAGAGATCTGAGTGATATCACTCTGGAAGTATTAATATATCAATCCCTAAGCTAACATTTTGCAAGTGTACAATGAAAGATCCAATATTATACTTGAGTGGGATATTTAAAAATCTAAATTACTGAGGGACATTCCACTGATAACAATGAAAACATTTATTTATTATTTATTTATTTTATTTGACTTGTATGCTGCCACTCTCCGAAAGGACTCAGGGCGGCTCACAGATAAAAACATAGAACAATAAATAATTTAAAAAGAGATTAAACCTAAACAAGCCAAATCCGATAGTAAAAACCCAATTAAAATCTCACCCTCCCCCACAGGAGGTCAGTCCAGCCCAGCCTGTAAGAACAACCAGTTTTTTAGATCGCGCCGGAAAGAGGAGAGATCGGGAGCCAGCCGGAGCTCAACGGGTAGTTGGTTCCATAAGGCGGGAGCTGCTACAGAATAGGCCCTTCCCGGGGCACTGCCAGCCAACATTGTCGCGCGGACAGCACCCCGAGGAGTCCCAGCCTGTATGAAACATGTATGGAAAGCAGTTCTGCCATCTCCACATCAGTGTGTACGCACAGCCACTTTGCTTTGTTGGAAAAATAATTGAAAATGGCTGTGCATGCATATCTATACAGATAAGGCCTAGAACAGGCCTAGAAAACAGATGCTTTAACAATTCAAGGAGAGGTGCTTCATATGACCCCTGGGTGTTCCAAAGCCCCTCTTTCAAAGGATTTACATATCCTGATTTCCAGCTACCTGCATATAATGTAGTGGTATTCAGATTCAACTTACTTGGATTCCTGTGTGATTAAAACAGACAAAGCAAATATTAAATGAACCTTTGACTATGTAAGGATTATCTTCTTTATGAAATAAAGCCATTTGTATCTTTGTGTATTTTATGACAAGTCACATGCTTGAAATGCTAGTGTGTGATCATTGAAATAATTGCTCATTTGGAATTTCTTAGCATGTACGAGGTGAGAGTATCCATAATTAAATATATTTTCATTGCAACCAAATATCAGTAATTAAATTATGGTGCATATATGTAAGTATGCATCAGCATCTCAGGAGTGGAATATTCTGATGCAATTTTTCACACAGCTAAGCTTGTTTGTAATAATCATAATTTTATCTGTGAAATGTAAGCAAGAAAGAACTATAAAATAGCTTAGAAAGAACAACCACTGATGATCTGGAAAAAGAAATCATTTGTTATATCTATAGAATTTTCTCTGTAAGGACTTGAGATTGTAGGCTGAAGTGAAACTTGATCATGGAAGTCAGAATTATAGGAACCCACACTATTTTTTAAACCGTATAATCATTTTATCATATGCTCATTATTCAAACATGAATAAAACAAAGTAAGATCATTTATGAGTATGTAAGGAAATACTGTTAACTTCCTTCATGGAATAAATAAGGCTGGATAACATCATACAGTATATTTATTAGTGAAATAAGAGATAAATCCAAAATCTTTACTAGTGGCATATACTTTATATTCTTTATTAGGACAATTAAAGTTTAGAGTACAATGTGCAAGAGTTTGAAAAGATGCACGATTTAAAAAAGGAGGAATAGATCCAGGGGAAAAACAGCTATGGAGGGAAAGAGAAGGATTTCTTTTCAGATGGCATACAGCAGTGATATCAGGTTGTTCCAACAGTCAGTATATATAGTATATATCTCACTTTGTTTAAAACTATAAATATGGTAACTGTAAATATGTAACTGAAACACAGCCCTTTTTGTTTGTGGATCACTGCTGCTGGTTTTAATTCTCAGATGGAGATTTTATTATGGCTGGGGAATAAAAGTATTTGGAGCTGGATTGCTGATTTTTCTGTGGTTTCAAAAGGAAACTGAGGTAAATTCCTACAAGAATGAAACATTAGAACATTACACTGCTTTGGTGAAACAAAGCATGTTCCTCCCTATTGAACCTGATCCTGATTTCCATTTGAAAACTGCTCCTACAAAATGATCCAGCAAAATCAGCAATATGTTCTGTGGCACATTAAATACAAACAGCATTGTTGTTTCAATTTATGCCGCCTTTTAAAATCCTTTTGTAGACAAATGGATGTATTGTTAAGCTTATGTCACAATATTGGAAAGATTGAGGATAAAAATAAATAAATAAAACAAGGCATTCTGTTGAAACTTGAAATTCAGTTCAAGTTGAATTTAATAAACTATAGTAGAACATCCAAATGCAGATCCAAAGTCATAGATCCAGCCATTTCAATGCTAACCAAAGATGTTATTTTGTGATGGGAAAAAAATGTTACACAAAATTCTTTGCAAAATAGTGTTTCCTCTAAGAAAACCTGTTATTTCCTGAACAAGCCACTTGATGGCAGTCTCACTACATAGATGTAGATATGAGTTAACATTTTGATTCAAAGCAAGTTTGATTTTAACTGTTAGGATATGATCAGATGTCCATTAACATCTGAAGCTGTCAAAACAGGGTTATTATCAAGCACTGGTAGTCAAAATTACTGCCTAGTAGTGTCTACAGAGTTTGATAAGTCACAGGTTTTGAAAGTGCAGCAATATGTAGGTTTTCTGTTTACTGTTCTGACTTACTAGCTTTCTGTAACTTAATACTTTCCAGTTGTAAGACTACCTATTCCAAGAGCATTTGCAACATGGGTATTGAGGAACTATCCCATTTTTTCTGCAGACTGTTTAAGAAATGAATCAAACATTAGTATTGTGTCTCTGGATTCTGATTGGTACATGAATCTGGACTAATCACTTTCATATCTAGCTTATGGTTAAGAGACAATTAATATACTGAATTTTATCAAAGTGAAGTATTTCTTGGATTTATTTCAGTATCTAGTTCCTGAGAAACATTGGCTCTGTCATTGTGTTTAAATGGTTTAAGATTACAGGCTAATTTATTTATGCATAGGCTAAAGTTAGCTGCAGCCTACAATAGCACACATTACGCATTGACTATGCTGGTATTTAACATCCCTCAGGCTGGTAGTTCAGTAACTCTTTACAGACTTATAAGGTAGTAAGTTCCATTGAAATTCTAAGGCTCTCACTGAACTATGTGACATTAAATGTGTGTTAAGACTTGACATTACGGAATTCATACTGACTATTATTTTATTGCTGAAGACAACCAAGTATGGGAACTTGCTTCAAAATTTGGCATCCGTGAAATGCTGCAGAGGCAATAAGACCAAATTTACAGAGACATGCACAGATGCTGTGGTAGATAAACCTTCAGTCCTTCAACATCCTGGGCCATTTATGATGACCGTTTAAACTTATCTATAATCACAAATTTTTAGAGACTCTTTTAGAGTTGTATGTTAATGCAGATGCTGTATATACTTTGTATACTTCTATTAAAGTTTAATAATATAACTTCTTTAAAAAGAAGTTACTTTAGAAAATGGTTCTTATTATCTCTAACAGTTTTTTCCATTAAAATAAATGATCCCATAAATGCCAATGCATATAGAAAAATACCAAGTGAATCTTGAGTTCACACTGTAGCCGATCACAGTTAATAAACAAACATTTATCTGCAGTAAATCAGTAGTTTTATATATTTTTTAGGTTTTTTTATAGTGTGTAAGTTCCACCTTTGCTCAGTTTGATATTATTGTATAAAGTAAGGAAGGGTGCTAAGTTTCCATAAACTTTGATAGTTCAAAATAGTCAAACTTTATGGAAACTTAGCATTTTTCACTGCTTTATAAATAAAATTGAACTGAGCAAGTGTGGAACTTGCACACTAAAAATTAGTCGAAAGTAATCGAATGAAAATATTCTTTGAGTGAAGAAGAAGGTGAAATTTAGTAACTTGTGCTTAAAATATCCTGAATGGCTGGTTAAGTTACTAAAATGAATGTGCTGGTTGTCACTAAAATATAGTTTATAACAGTGATATTTCAGCACATATGTGTAGAATTCTATAAAACATTTTACATGAGCATTGTAAAGATAATATATTGAGACAAAGAGGCAGACATAGAAAGCACTTCTTTATTAATAGTGACACTCATTATCATCCTCTTTACTGCATGTGATCAATATGTAGCCAAGAGCTTAGGAAAACTATACTGGGTTCTCTTTCTTAATAAAAATTTTCAATTCCTGTTGGCAACCAGAAATATATTCATCATATATTAAATCTTTTTCTGGAATGTCACTGACTTAGTAATAAGGCATTTCTCTCTAGGGTATAATATTCTGGATTCTACAATTCATCATGTTCTTTCAGTGATGGGTTTTACTCTTTTCTAGCCTTGACTTTTATTTCAGCACTTTAATTTTTTTCTAGTTGTGAAAGGGATGGCTGAGACATTTTAAAGACTGGCCCACACATACCTCATCTGGCGGTGACATTGCCTATGCAGACCTCACAGTATGTTGATTCAGGTCCACTGCCACTCTTCCATGACAGGAGACAGGAACTTTTACAGTACACTTGAGTATCAAAATACCAGTTACACATCAGCACCACATCTGGACTACTTCTGTTGACTTTAAAAAACTCTTTAAATACTTAACACTCCAGTTGTAAACAAGCTTGCTTGAAATTACGTTTATCTTTCTGGTAGAATTTACTTTAAAGTAAACATGTCCTTAGGATTCCAGCCATGCGTAAGACTGATGGATATTTGTTTAAAAGAAGCAATGTATTTTTTACGCATTGGGATATATAGCTATTTCAATGGTTGGCTGACCTAACCAAACATTATGCAATTCTTATATAATCTCTTATTCAGAGTTCTGATTTAGAAGCAAAATAATAAAACACTAGGCTCAAGAAGGAAGTCGTCATTTATTCTCCAGTTCCTACTTCTCTGCTCCTATATGTGGTATTCATGGCTATCAGTTGGTCAGCTTGATCTCATGCAGGGTAGTCAAAAAAGTTAAATTTAATGGAACTAGCAGGTATGTTTCTGGCTGGGCTAATTGTTTCCATGTCTGATATCAGCAGTATGAAGCACATACCATTTAAAAAAAATACAAATATGTAAATGACAAACAATAGTACCTCTCTAAGGGAGATGGGCGGTTCAGAAATGTGAAATATAAATAAATAAATTTAAACAATAGCTTATGCCTCAAAGTATTTCACTACTGGTTAACCAATATTGACTTCTATTTCTTTCCATAATTGTGCTAAGGAATATAAGAGAGGGCCAAAGAGCTATAACATGAGAGATAACTGGCTCGAAGCTTTCTGGCCTTATTCCACCCAATATCACCAATGGGCTCAAAAAAAGGGGAATGAGAAAGGTAAATAGAGTTCAAAACAAATCTTACTGTATATGTAGAATACCCACTATCCATTTTTATGCAAAACATTTTTTAAACTATGTTTACATAATACGTCCATCTGTTGTATAACTGAAGATGGCAGTAGAAGACTGAAAGACAGGGCATTTCTATAAGAGAAGAGGCAAAATACATTCTATTTCAGCCTTTCGTTTTACAGTTTTATTCATTTTTCCTTGGCATTGTTAAATTTCCTGGAACCTTATTTTTATTATTTTTATCATCGTCATCACTTATGAGAAACATAAGTGTTATCAAGCTTTTGTTTGCGTAGATTCTGATCTTTGCTTCTATGGTCATATTACCTTCCCTTGCAGCAATAAAAATGTTTTTATTTATTTATTTATTTACTTATTTATAGTGACCTCATTTTGGTTCCTGGAAGCTTATCTGTCATCTACTTTTGATTTCTACTTCCATTCGCCTTTTTGTGATAATGCCTATCTTAAATTGTGCATATTTAAATCAGCTATTCCAAATCCTAGATCTGTGAATGGTCAAAATAATGTTAAAGAGAGAGCAAGGGAAAAAAACCTAGCAGATTGAACTGGGACTGACATATTTAATCCATGTTCAGGAAGCGAAGTATTCAATCTATGGTTTGGACACATCATATATTCTAGAAATAACTTTGAAATGGCTTTAAACTGCAAGCATCTTAGATGCTTACTTTCTCGTGGGCTGCAGAGTAACTGCTCAGTCCAGATTATCTTTTCCAATTGTGGGAAGAAATATCCATCTGCATCAGTTCCAAGCTGGGAGGAAGGTACTGGAAATAAAATGGAGGCTGAAGGCAGATTGGAAAGAGGGTTCATTTATTGTTGAAGCAGAACCACATGGGTTTGTGGTTCTGGGCAACTGATAAAATGGAGTTGAGGTGGGGGATTATACATTCTCTTGGGCTTTGCACATGAGCTTCCTGTTGCTGTGCAAAAACATGTATTCTATTAGCTGTTATCAGATTGCTATGGAGTCATGTAGGGGTTATGTAGGGTCATAGCTGGCTCTATAGGCAAAAGAGGAAATGCAAATCCTAGATGTTTGTCTGAGCTAATCTGGTCAGACAATTGTTTATCTGAGCTCCCAAATGAAGTTTGGACTGGTCTGGGATGGTGCAATGAAGGGGCTTGTGTTCTGAAAGGGTCTTGGGAAATTCCTATTGTGGCTTAATGGCTTTTGTCCTGTTTTGGATCTTGAGTGAGGGGGCTGCTTCTAAACCTACCATTCTGCCTTTGTTCAGACTTTGCTGCAGGGAATTTCAAAATATCTTGTCTTGAATGGATCTCTGCCTGCAGTATTTGCTTTGCCTATGAATGGAGCTATTTAGATACCTGTAGTACCGACACCTGTTGTCAGCTATTAAGGAAAGTGGGGGCTGCTTTCTGCCTCTAAAAATGTTTCTCCATTTCTCCCTTTGGGGAAATATAACATTCTGTCTTTTTAAA
Organism: Naja naja; assembly: GCA_009733165.1. Lineage (NCBI taxonomy): Eukaryota > Metazoa > Chordata > Lepidosauria > Squamata > Elapidae > Naja > Naja naja. The sequence continues at coordinate 10,601,256 of CM019152.1, forward strand.
AGATTAATTTAACAAGCAGTTCTCAACTTATGATGCAATTGGGATTAGATTTACAGTCATAGGTTACTACAGTCATAGGTTGAGGAACCCACATGACTGGACCTGTATTTATTTATTTTGCTGTGCTCGTTAAGCAGAACCCACAGTCATAAGTGTAAACCTATTCTTCTGAAACCAGCAAAAAACAAACCCTCAGAAACTGGCAAAAAACTTTGCAAATCACAATTATGTCACCAGGGGATACTGCAACTGGTCATAAAGACAAGCTGGCTGTCAAATGTCCAGAATGGGGCCACCCAACCAAAGGGTTGTATATATGTGTGTGGCATGACATTTTACAATGGCCAGAAGTGCTTTACAGGCCATAAAGTGCTTGTTCCAGGCCTGTTGTAATTTCAAACAATTGTTAAACAACCAGTCATAAGCCAAGGGCTACATGTACAAAATAATCACAATTTGGCAACTGAGAAACAACGCAAACAAATATATCATAGCCAACATGGTTGTGACTTTGTGATTGGTGCTGTTTTCTACATGCATCAACACTCACATGTAAAAAAAATAGGAGCTTTAGTTATGCGTTCATAACTGCCACACTACCTTTTAAACATCCTTTCTCTCTGAAGATGTCAAGAGAAAGTAGAATCTCTAAATGTTCTGATACTCTGTTCCACAGGGCAGTGGTGGGATTCAATTTTTTTTACTACCGGTTCTGTGGGTGTGGCTTGGTGGGTGTGGCAGGGGAAGGATACTGTAAATCCCCAGTCAGAGGTGGTTGCCAGTTTTCCAAACCACTCAAAATTTCCGCTACTGGTTCTCCAGAACTGGTCAGAACCTTCTGAATACCACCTCTGCTGCAGGGAGTTGCTGAACATCAGTTCATTACTTTCATATTCCTGTCACTTGGAATGTTGTTCTGATTTTAAATTCCTTTATTTGTTAACTTTATTTGCTGCCTATCTTACTGTGGGGCTTGGAACAATAAAAACAGAGAAATGAAAAGAAGTGTAAACACAATATTAGCAGAATAGTGGAATTATAGATTAAATAATGAAAAAGAAAACAATGAGAATACAGCAAGATAAGGATAAAAGATGGGTGGATGGAAAAGCAGGGAGAAAGGGGGAGGAATGGTTTGCTATCCAGCTTGTAGCCTTGTCCATTGTAGTACTTCTCCACTGGGTCCCCTTTATCGAGGTCTCTCAGTTTTACTTGCCTGCAATGCTCTGTTAATTATATTTCCACACCGTGGTAGTGATGCTCTTAGCAATGAAGGATAGTGGCCTTCGCTCTGAAAAAGTTGAAGTCTATCTAATTTAGGCTCAGTGGAAGATCAGGCAAAGTGTAAGTTGAACCCTCTAGCCCTAACTGCTATTGCACTTGTCCTGAATCTGCTTTTCCCTGCTACTCCACGTCTATGCTACCATTGGCAAATACCTGGGTTTCTCTCTGGCCTTCCATCATCCATGCAGAAAACCAGCTTGTTGTTTAAAAAAGACTGCAGGCTTGGTCATTGCCACCTACAGGCCCAAAGCATCCACCAACTCTGATTTGTGCTTGAGCCTCATGTCTTACCAGAGGGATGCTGTGGTTTTAACAGCTACTTTTTCTTCTTTTCCTTCAAGGTCTCACCTGGATAGTGCTCCTGTCAGCTTGTGATGACCCGTAGTCTCTCAAAATCACCCAAAACCCAAAACATGAATTAAAGTCCAGCAATGCCTTCAACTTAACTGTTTTATTAATCACAGTTTAAAGTCCCAAAAGTAAATAATGAGGCAAAAGGAAAACAAGAACAAACCGTATTGGCGAGAGTTCCGAATCAAACCAAGATAAGTAATCATATGTTCCAATCAGATAACCGGGGAAAGTCCTTGGGAAGAACACCAACAAATATAAACCTCTTTCAAAGGAAACACTAACTTTGACTCCAGCAATTCTGCATACGCAGTTACAAACTTATATACATAGCTCCCAGCTGTAAGCTCTGAGGAAAATCATGGTCCTCTCCTCCTGAGTAGACCACACTTTTCCCTGATCCTCTCCTCCCTGCGTGCCCTGGGATGGATAGGGGATGGTCTGGATCCTCTTCTGATTGCTCAGCCAGCCTCTGCCCTTCCCCAGCCTCCTCCACCACCTCTGGAGCCACACTCCCACTCCCTGTTGGCTGTTCCTCCTCTTCCTCGGAGTCAGTCTCCACCAGGGGCATGACACAGCTCTTCAAAGTAGCTCAGACCAGGAAATCAAAGCAAGGGTACTGATATTACCTTTATTATAAGGTTCCATGGTAGAATCTTGCAAGTATGAAAGCTCTTCCCCAGCAAACTAGGAAGGGTCAATTCTGAGACATTTTCTCCACCCCATTCATTCTAGATTTGGATTCAGATTTCCAAATCCGAAGATATATATCATTCTCTAGATTGTGGCTCTTCCCGATGTCTGTCAGTTATTCTTTCAGCCCTTAGAATTCCATCCTGAGAAGAGGGAAGCCCTACCAGGCAGTCACTTTATAAGAGTTTTCAAGATATTCACTTGAAATTAACAATGACGTTATTGGCTCAAAGTCTGCCTGTCACTCATTTAGATAGAGAATCCATGCTAAAGAGCAAGAGGGGTTGCAGATCACAAGGGGCTGTAAGGAAGCAAGAAGGGTCTGCTGAGAATTACCTTGTATCTTGCTGGACAGTAATAAGACTGGATCTTTGTTTAACTGCTTTTATTTTGTTTTTGCTTTTAAAGCGATCTTAATAATTTTACCTAAAACAAAATAAACGAATGTGCAATTTTTATCCTGACTGATGAATATAATGGCAACACTGAATGCATGACTGAATATATAGGAGAAGAGAAAGAGTTGTCCAACTTCTTATGGAAAGGAAACTGGCAGGAGGACTATGGGATCATGCCCTGCAGAAACTGTGTAAGCCAAACTCTGCATATGTCCTTTTCTGCCTGCTAAAGCAGATGTTACACAGATTAGTATTGCAGATAAGTTTTCTGGAGGCCTCCCATGAATATGTGGGCTAGATGCAGGGGAATTTTTTTGATGTTGCAGGGCAATTGATATTTTGTCAACATTTGATATCTCTAATATCATATACCTCGATTTCACTCTTTTTTTCACACACAAATGCTGCTTCTACTCAACTGTTTCATCATATTCCATTATTATGATTTCACCTCTCTCCTTTTTTTACTAGCTTACTGAGAAACAAACTCAGTGCTGCTTTATTATTATTACCTTTACTGTCAGGGTACAACTTGTGTACAGTGAGATTGGCTGAGCCTCCCTTCATGCACCCTCCCCCCCCACAACTCACAGTGAGGACAGAAGTCCCTAACCCAGTCCCAATCTTATTACACTATGTGACCTTGTTGCCCAACACGCTGGCCTGGCAAGTCTATCATACTATGTTGACATGAAGTTATTTTCCATTCAGAAGTCTGACAGCCCACGGGTAGAAACTCTTCTTCAGCCTGTTGGTGCAGCTGGCTATGCTTCTATATCTCCTACCTGATGGTAAGAGAGTGAAGAAGTGCTGACTGGGGTGTGAATCATCCCTGAGAATTTTCCTCACTCTTCTAAGGCAGCGAACCCTAGTGATGTCATCTAGTGGCATCAGGGAACAGCCCACGATGTTTTGTGGTGTGCTCACCACCCTCTATAGTGTCTTTCTATCTGTGGCTGTCAAGCCAGCATACCAAACCATAATGCAATATGTGAGGGCACTTTCTATTGTGGACTGGTAAAAGGAGGTCATCAGTTGTTGTTCCACTTTATTCTTTTGCAAGACCCTAAAGAAATGGAGTCTCTGTTGGGCCTTTCTGGCCACCTGGGTTGTATTGATTTTCCAGGTAAGATCTTCGCTGAGGTAGACTCCCAGGAATTTAAAGGAGGAAACTCTTTCCACACAGTCCCCCTCAACGTAAAATGGGGTGGGTTCCTCTCTCTTCTTCTGGAAGTCTAACACCATCTCCTTTGTCTTGTTGATGTTCAGGTACAGGTTGTTTTCTAGGCACCACGAAGATAATTTATGAACCACCCTCCTGTACGCTGTTTTATTTCCACCTGTATTGAGACCCAATACGGTAGTATCATCTGCGAACTTAATGATCACAGTGGATGGGTCAGATGATACACAACCATGTGTACACAGTGAGTAAAGGTAGGGACTGAGCACACAGCCCTGTGGGGAGCCAGTGCTAAGCTTCAGGGAGGTGGATGTGACAGACCCAGCCTTCACTGTTTGTGGTCGGTCCTTCAGAAAGTCTTTGATCCAGTTGAAGATGGAAGAGGGAAAATCTAAGTCAGTCAGCTTTTTGATAAGAACGCTTGGCAGGATAGTATTGAAGGACAAGCTGTAGTCAATGAAAAGCATCTTGACATAGTTTCTGGATTTCTCTAGATGGCTCGCTACAGAATGTAAGGCAGTAGCTATGGCGTTGTCTGTCGACCTGTTTCCGCTCTAGGCAAACCTGATGTTTGTCAAAGTCTGGTGGGAGGTATGTCCTAAAGTGTTGGAGAACCAGTCTTTCAAAGCATTTCATCACTAATGACGTTAACACGATAGGTCTGTAGTCATTTAGGCAATTAATTGCTGTTTTCTTGGGGACAGGGACAATAGTGGCTGTTTTCAAGCATGATGGAACACAAGCCATTTGCAGGCAGATGTTAAAGATCTTTGTCAGGACCCCTGCTAATTGATCGGCAGAAGTCTTTACCACTATCCCCAGCACCCCATCTGGACCTGCAGCTTTACTGGGATTCACAGCCTTCAGTGCAGCTCTCACTTGATGTTCATATAGGGTGAGTGGCTGGGAATCAGAAGGCTGGCAGGCAGAGGCTATGGGGTCTGGTCTTTTCACCTTGTAGCAGACGAAGAAGATGTTCAACTCTTCTACCAATGAGGTGTCAACATTGATCGTGTTCCTGGTGTTTCCCTTATAGTTAGTTAGGTGCTGCAGTCCCTGCCACACTTGCTTCAGGCAGTTATCTGCTAGGTGGTTCTCCACCTTATATTTGTATTGTTGTTTTGCCATCTTAATGCCTCTTTTAAGGTTTGCCCTGGCCCCTCTCTATATATCCCTGTCCCCTGTCTTAAAGGCAGAATCCTGGGCTCTCAGAAGTGTCCGTACCTCAGCAGTCATCCAGGGTTTACAATGCCCAGAGACTCTGATGCACTTGTCCATTGTTACACTGTCAGTGCACACTTTGATGTAAGAGAGTACGGCATCAGTATATTCATACAGGCCTTGATGTTCAAATACACTCCACTCAGTGGTTTCAATACAGTCCTGCAGCTGACTGAGAGCATCCTCTGGCCAGATTTTAATCATTTGCATGACTGGCTGAGTTCTTTTCTTGAGAGGGATATACTTCGGGCATGACAGAAGTGAAAGATGTTTGGATGTACCCAGGTGGGGGAGGGGGATTACTCTATATGCCTGTTTCAGATTAGAGTACACATGGTCTAAAGTGTTCTTCCCTCTGGTGGAAAATTGCACATACTGCACAAACTTAAGGAGAACTGTCTTTAAACAGGCTTGATTGAAGTCCCCAGCCATGACAAAAGCACCCTCTGGGTGAGTTTGCTGCTGCCTGGAGAGGACGTCATATAGCTTAGAAAGCGCCATGCTGACATTGGCATCAGGTGCAGCTATAACAATTATCACAGTGATTTCTTGAGGCAGATAAAATGGCCTATATGTGACAGTCATCAGTTTCACATCTGGGGAGCAATATGTATAAACTGCTCTGCTGTTAACACACTAGTCACTGTGTATATAGATACAGAGTCCTCCTCCCTTGTTCTTACTGGTGTCGCCATTTCTATCAGAGCGATAAATGACTTGGATTGTCAACTCCACTGCTGCATCAGGTACAGCTGGGTGTAGCCAGGTCTCTGTTACAATCATCACACAGTTTTTGCGGAGAAGCCTGATTGATGCCATCTGCAACTCTAATTCATCAATTTTGTGGACAAGGGATTTGGCTTTGCTCAAAAGACACTTGGCAGCACTAGTCTATGGGGCTGCTTTTGGAGCTGAGTCAACAGACCAGCTCTACAACCACGCTTTTGTTTCTGTTCCTTTCGCTTTCGCTTTTGTTGGCACCTCCCCAACCCGACAACAATCCGTGGAGATCCTGGAAGCCTCACTATGCAGTTCAGTATGTTGTGGGACTGCTGAAAATCACTGGTATCCTGGATTGACTTGCAAGCCTGATGTTTAGCAGCTCAATGTGTGTGTAGGCAAATTTTGCTCCTTGCGCTACACTGTGCACACACATCCATACACCCATCATTCCAAACACCACACACTAATACCGGGAGCTCAGGGTCGCTGCGTGTGAATGCACCATCATCTTGGGGGCAGAAAGGCAGGATCAGGAATGGGGAAGGTTAATGGTGAAGCTATGACACGTGTGTCAAAGCTGACATGTCAGCGTTCATTAATACCTGACAACAACTATTCTTAAAAACACACTCCATTCATGTACGATTTGTGGAGACTGTGTGAGAATAGGGAGTGATGTCATGCAGCCTCCAGACCCTCTGAAAATTGTGCAAGGTGTACTTTGGGGTGGTTTTCACAGGCTGCATAGACCATGAGGAGCATTTTCTGAAGCCACTTCAAGAACAACCTCATATGACCTGGTAAAGCTTCAAATAGACCCTAGGGCAGGGCTGTCAAACTCCCAGCCTGTGGGCCGGATGTGTCACGCGCTGGCCATGTCCGGTTTAGCGAAGGGGGAAAAAAGTCCTGATATGTCACGTGATGTTGCCATGATGATGTGAGTTTGACATCTCTGCCCTAGGGTCTGTCAGCAGAAAAAGACCACTGCCTGAAAGTAAGTAGCATGCACCAGACCCTGGAGATCATACATAGTGCTTTCAAAATAAATGAATATGTAAAGAATTAGTTCTCTTTTGTTCAGACTAATGTGACACACTAGGAAGAGTTAGGCATTTTCAGCACTTTTGACACATTGAACCCAAAAGATTCATCATCCCCATCACTAGGTGTTGTGAAGAGTATGGTTCTCCAGTCACTACTATTTGCCTTTGATTGCCATTTTGTACTGGGCTGCTATGCTCCTTGATTCGAAAATCAAACTCTTTCAGGGAAGAAAAGCAGAAGTTATTCAATAGTGGAAGAGTTAAAAGTGTTAAAAGCTGGTTGTTTCTTTGTATGTGTTTTTTGGTATGTGTTCTCTGCACTACATCCTACCACATCTTGAATCTCCAAAGACCTATGCAAGGGTCCTCTTTGTAGACTTCAGCTCAGTATTCATTCATTCATTCATTCATTCATTCATTCATTCATTCATTCATTTATTCATTCATTCATTTATTGGACTTATATGCCGTCCTTCTCCCTGAGGACTCAGGGTGGCTCACAACATTAAAATACAAATACAAATAAGTTAATTAAAATAGTATTAAATTTAAGCCCAATAAACTCTAAAACCCACGTCTTAAATACAGTTAAAATACAGTTAAAACACAATTAAAACCCATCCCACTCTGCTTCAGCTGCTTGCTGAAAGAGCCAGGTCTTGAGGTCACGGCAGAAGGAATGCCAGGGCAATACCGTCATTCCAGATATTTTTCTAACTAAACTAAATCAGTTAGCTGTACCTGACCACACTTGTAAGTGGATGATAAGCTTCCTAACAGACAGGAAGCAGCAGGTGAAGCTAGGCAAAAAGCACATCAGATACCTGTACAATTAGCACAGGAGCCCCCCCAGGGCTGTGTGCTCTCTCCATTTCTGTCTATATACCAATGACTGCATCTCAAAAAATCCCTCTGTTAAAGTACTGAAGTTTGCAGATGATACAAAAGTGATTGGTCTCATTCGAGACAACAGTGAATCTGCATGGAAAGTTGAACAACTAGCCTTGTGGTGCAACCAGAACAATCTTGAACTAAATACACTCAAAACCGTAGAAATGGTGGTAGATTTTAGGAGAATATACAACCACCTCTTACAATCCTAGACAACGCAGTACCAACAGTAGAGACCTAGGTTCTATCATATCTCAAGACTTAAAATGGACACCTAACATCAAAAACATCATCAAAAAAGCACAACAAGGAATGTTCTTTCTGCGCCAACTCAGAAAGCTCAAACTGCCCAAGGAGCTGCTGATACATTTCCACAGAGGAATTATTGAGTCTATCATCTGCACCTCTGTAACTGTCTGGTTTGGCTCTGCAACCAAACAAGAGAGACACAGACTTCAACGGATAATTAGAACTGCAGAAAAAACAATTGCTACCAGCCTGCCTTCCATTGAGGACCTGTATACTACACGAGTCAAAAAGAGGGCTGTGAAAATATCTACAAACCCCTCACATCCTGGACATAAATTGTTTCAACTTCTACCCTCAAAATGATGCTACGGGGCACTGCACACCAGAACAACTAGATACAAAGACAGCGTTTTCCCAAATGCCATCACTCTGCTAAGCAACTGATTCCCACAACACTGTCAAATTATTTACTAAGACTGTGTTGCTATTATTCTTCTCATCCTTCCTAGCACCTATGTCTTCCCACTTATGACTATAACCATGTTGCTTGTATCTTTACAATTTATATTTTATTTGCTTTGTAGTATGATTTAATTGCTTATTAGTAACCTGTGACTATCACTAAGTGTTGTATCTTATGGTTCTTGATGAATGTATTTTATTTTTTCTTTATGTACACTGAGAGCATATACACCAAAGACAAATTCCTTGTGTGTCCAATCACACTTGGCCAATAAAGAATTTTATTCTATTCTATTTAAAAGTTCAGATGAGGATAACCTTAGATAGTAGATATTGTCTACTTCTTGTTGTTATTTTCTTCTTTCACATGACTAAAAGAGGAATTCTGCCAAATTACCCTATCTAGACCAAGTGACAGGAAAAACTGTAAAAATGTTGTGATTGTTTCCCCCTGGTAATAATTTAAAAACATACCCACAGAGGGAAAACCAGTTGATAATTATTTTCCTGGAATGCAAAGAAGAGAAAAGAACAGGGCCATGTTAACTGTGGTCTGGGCCAACAGTAGCCAAAGTGGATTAAGAAGTTACAAATTATTAAGCCAACTTCATTTTAGGCACAGGAAACAAGAAGCTGATGGCTGCAGTGTGGAAAAGCAGTTAGTGAAATCCAGATCCTTATTATTAATGCTCCCAAGCAAGTTACAGTAGCGAAAACCTGAAACCAAACATCAATTAAAATGTTTTAATGCGAATTAAATATTAATTCAAAGTATTCTCATTTGCTTACGTCCTGCACAGCTAACACTTGTTATTTCACAATTTGCATTTTACTTTTTAATATTTGAATTGAATTACTAAAGTCCCCTATTGAAATAATAATTTGTTGTATTTTTACCATTCCCCAAAGAAAATATTTGAAGTCTGATTCTGTAAGATTTGAGACAGTCAATAATATTCAGTTGTATCGGTGGTGTGGCTTAAGTCAACAAGATACACTTTTTTCATTGTTTAAAGCCATATAGTGAATATAGGATCTTTCAGAAAGTGTTGTCAGGTATGATCCATATTCCTTAACATATGATCAAAATTACCAGCTTTTAATCAGTTGGTGTTCTTTGAATTTGTTAGGTACTTTCCAATTTATCGTTGTTTTAACCATTCAGCTGTGTCTGATTCCTAGTGACTTTATAGGCAAGTGCTCTCCTTGCTACCCTGTCAAGCACAGCTTCTTTCAATTGTTGGATGTTTCTTTTTGTATCAGTTTTTATGTTTTCAAGCCAGCAAGTTGCTTGCCCCTTCTTCTTATTCCACTAACCATTCCTAGCATCCTTGACTTCTCTAATGACTTTACAGGCATGACATGGCCAAAGTAAATCAGATGTAGTCTTGTGATCTTGGCTTCTAGTGATGTATCTGGTTTTATATGATTCAGTATGTTGGTTGCTCTGGTTGTCCAGAGTATGTGCAATAATTTATGGCAGCACCACAGTTCTAAGGCATCAATTTTTCCTTGATCAGCCATTCCTATGTCCAATTCTCACATCTATACATCATTATAGGGAAGACTATTGTTCCAGTTAGCCTGCTTTTTATATTTATATCAACACCTCTGCTTTTCCAGATCTTATTCATGTTAACCATTGCAGTGCAACCTAAGGTTATCCTGCATTTGATTTCAGGAGTAGAACTGGCATCATGAATAATTTTTGATCCAAGGAAGATAAATCCATGAACTACATCAATTTCCTCCTTGCTTATTTTAAACATCTCATGTCCATCTGCAGCTGTTGTCATTATCTTGGTTTTCCTGATGTTAAGACTCAATGCTATTTTTTCACTTTTGTCCTTTGATTTCCAGATAATTTTTTCCAGGCCTTCCTTATTTTCAGCCAATACTATTGTATCATCTGTGAACGTCAATTTTTTATGGTTCTTCCCCCAGTCTTCACTCCAACATAAGGCAATTCCAGATCTAATTTCTGCATGATCACTTCAGCATACAGATTGAACAAAAATGGTGATAAAATATTTCCAAGTCTGTCTTTACTGACCTTGAACTATAAACTGTGTTGCAATGAAATATTCTCACTGTTGCCTCCTAATCATTGTCCAGTGATCTGTTAAGTCTGGTTGGGACATCAAGTTCATACAAAACCTCCCATAGCTTATTGTGTTCTAATTATAACTCCAAAAAGCTGTGGTGATCAAGAGTTTGGGGAATATTTTCCAACACAGTTAGAAAGCATAGGGTGGTAAAAAACTGAATTAGTGAGTAATGATGCATCTTTGCATAGATGAAAAACTTTACTAGTAATTATTGCATTCTGTATCTTAGAAGTGGAATAGTAGAATAAATCAGAATCCCTGTGTGCTAATTTTCCAGCCATTTTTTTCTCATGGGAAATTGTGATCCCCAAGAAGAAAGGGATATATCCATTGGAGATATTAAGCTCATTATTGGCTTGAACAGGCTACATTCTAGATAATGACAGCAATATGGGTACTACCCCATGTAGGTTATTCTCCAACTAGAATATTGAAGAAGAAACAATGGCTTGCAAAAATGGATCCTTATAAGTTACCAACATGATTTTTTAAAAAAACAACAGTATTTGTCCAGAGGTGGTATTCAGCAGGTTCTGTCAGTTCTGGAGAACAGGTTGCAGAAATTTTGAGTAGTTCAGAGAACCAACAAATACTACCTCTGACTGGAGATCCTTCTCCTGACATGCCCACAGAACCGGTAGTAAAAAAAATTTGAATCCCATTTTGTCCTAATAAGGTATTTTGGATGTAGACTGAATACTGCATCTGGATTCTAGACATTTGTTCTTCCCACGTGAGAACCTATTGTTGATAGGACTCAGTGAACTCAATTTCTAGGTCTTTATTAATAGATTAATTACATCAATTCATTATTTTTTGCACAAATCCAAGTAACTGATAACATGCTTTTAAAGAGTACTCAATATGCTTCAAAATGATGTGGAAGAAGTACTTTAATCCTCACTTGAGTGTATGTAATACACAATATTTCTTTGCTTTTTATTAAAGCAACACATTTTTTTCCAGTTTCCTATACTTTAAGAAATGTTCTCATTAAAGATAATACAACTCTTAACATTTGTGCAGTGGAAATATTTGCATAAAGATAAATTATTCTCCCCATTGCATAATTATGGTGTTTGAAATTTAGCCTTCCAAAAGTTTTGGAGGTAATGATCTCAAAAGTTGACTATAAAAGGCAATAATCCCACTCCTGGATTTGTATCAACCCAGATAAGTGTGTTTTTAATCTATTTCATTTCCAACTTAGCTTGTGAGATTCTCTCTCCCTTTTATACCCACAGGGAAAAAATAGTGAATATTTCTTTAAAAATGCTTTCAGAAAATGTGGGTGGTAAGTTTAAGGTGGTCTTTATATAGTGGAGACTTCACATTGAAAATGTATGTCTGGATCTCAAAAACTGAGATATAAAAATGAAAAATACATAACAGAAGTATAGCAGGGAGGATTGGGGCCAGGAAAGAGCAAAGTAGATGGTTAGTATATTAAAAATCATAGCACAGACACTTAAATATAGTGGTAGGTGACACCAGTAGTCATAATATGTAATGACATGAAATGGGGAAAATATAGATTCCATTTATTTGTTAATATTTTTAAAATAAATAAATGGAATCTATATTTTATTTTTTTCCTATTTCCCTGTGTCCCAGCCAAGTGAATAATTTTCCAACTGGAAAGTTTGGACATTTGCAGAGGGGATTCGTTAATCATCTAAGAATTGCAAGAATAGGGCAACCCTAGTGTAGCAGCCCCTTTAAAACCCAGGAAGTGCTCTGGGATATTGCTTTGCCTATTAAAATGGGCAGGATATTCTTGAGCACAAAGTTCTGCATGCTAAAATGGGAAAGGCTTGACTGAACTGACCTGATGTCATTGAAGGAATAAAATCTGTCACAAGTTGCTATCAAGTAGGAAAAGCATTAGTAGGACAGTGAAAATATATAACTAGGAAATCTAAGTTTCAATTTTTAATCAACATTATGTTTTTTGTTTAACACCTATTAAATATACATACATATACATGTACGTATACATGTACATATACATGTACATATACATGTACGTATACATGTACATATACATGTACATATACATATACACATACATATATATGTAGGTCTTGGTGTATTCGGGTCTTATCCCGTGTAACATTGAGAGTATCTTGGCGACGTTTCGATGAGATCCCACTCGTCATCTTCAGGCTGGTGTCTTCGGCACAAGCACAAAGCCGAAGACACCAGCCTGAAGATGGCAAGTGGGATCTCGTCGAAACGTCACCAAGATACTCACAATCTTACATGGGATAAGATCCGAATACACTAAGACCTACATACCTTTACCCGCGAAAATCTATGAATATATATATATGTATATATATATGTAGGTCTTGGTGTATTCGGGTCTTGTCCCGTGTAAGATTGAGAATACCTTGGCAACGTTTCAACGAAATCTCATCCGTCATCTTCAGGCTGGTGTCTTCAGCTTCATTCTCCTGGGAGAAGTGTCTCAGGCTGAAAACGGCTGCTAAGCCTGAGACACACGATTAATAAAGAACCCAATACACAAGCCTGAAGATGGCAGATGAGATTCTGCCGAAACGTCGCTATAAAAGCACAGCTACTAAGACGTGGGAAAATACCCGAAGAAACCTAAATACCATACATACATACGTACGTACATATGTACATACATACATACGTACATACGTACATATATATAAAATGTATATTTCAATATGGTTAATACTAATATAGGATATTCTTTAATTTCTTGGTGAGATTCCTGTTTTTAGTCATGCAATGGTTTTGATCTGTTTTGCTGCTATTCCGTTATCTTAATATTTTAAAGACATTAATGGTATGTTAATATCTTTAAAATATTAAGTATTAATTGTCTCCACAGTACACATTCTTGGCTTTGCTTTAGCTTTATAGGAAAATCCTCCCATCAGTAGATAAACACTTTTACTGTGAAATTTAGCAGACTAAAACAGCAGACCGAGTTTTACAAGCTGCTTCTTTGAGGCCCCTTTTTTTGACCTTACTGGAGCACAATTGCCTTCATTATACACTGGAAATAAATGAAAAGTAGTATAACCCTAAAAGGGCACAATAAGTTTTCCCCATAATTAAGGGAAATCCCTTTCCTACTTAACTTTGATTGTGAAGTCCCACTTTGTATCCCAGTAAATTCAGCCCAGTTTTCTTTTTTCTTTTAAATTAAGCACATACCTTGTTTACTATAGAGTGACTAAGGCCCCGAATAGATATTTCTATCTTCTAACATAATTCTTGCATCAAAAAGATATACATTGTACCTATTATTCTTTGAGACATCTCCAGGAAGATGGTTGGTAGCTGACTTTTCATCTTCCTCTATTGTTTCCCTTTTTTTTGAAGTGTTAGAATAAAAACTTATTTTGGAAGTGAAGGACAAGAACTATTTTCCTCAGCAAGTGCACTGATGAATAAAAATAAAATAAAATAGAGATTATTAAGCTGTGTGCACCAGTGTTATGCTAGACATTTATTATAACTTACATCAAAATCAGAAGGAATATGGAAAACAATGTGTGGTTTAGTACTATATGATATTTCATTTTATAATATACATTAAAGCTAATACCAGTTTGTTTAGGAATCAAGAGTTAATAAACTAGTAGATACCAGGCTTCTCTCAAATTAAACAAACTGATTTCAATGAGTAACTGTTTCTTTTAAAACTAACCAAAACTATTAAAATATTAATGATTAAAAGAACTGAAGGAAATCTTATTATAATTACTCTTAACAACAGAAGTGAAACAGACCACCAGCTGAGAGTATCAAGAAAGATTAGGTGTCTCTGATTAGTCAATGCTACTGTTCCACCTAAAGTGCATCTTAGAGAAACAGAGAAAAAGCTTATAATCTGAAGAACGATTCTCCAGACAAGGAAAAAAATTATAAAATGAATGAAGACTCTCTGCCATTTGCTAATACGTTTGTTTTCATTAACAAAATGCATTTTAAGCTGTTCCAACAATTGTTTTTCATTTCCTTATTTTTTCCAATCACCCAGAGGAAGCAAACATGGCATGGTTTGCAGTAAATCTGATATATTTCTGCTTTTGGACATTCTGTAGATATGCAGAATAAATATGGTAAGACATGGGATAAAAATGTGTATTAAAATAATGGGTATCAGGCTGGTACCAACACTGGTGTTATTTGGGGATCTTTTGTCCCTTTATTTGGATCCAAATAAAGTTCAGTATTTTGCTTTTTATCTAGAATATTTTATTTTTTATGGTTTGAGGACATACTGCATTCTGCTCAGATAACTATTGCTACGGGAAGTATTCTTGAACAACAAGAACTACCAGATATGGGCTTCAAAAAGAGTTTTGTATTTCCTCTTTCCTGCCCTTTAGTAGTTTTTCATTTGAAATATGATAGCCTCATTCTTGTAATCAGCAGTTTATCAAAAGCACAGGGCTTTCAAATATATGAGTATCTCTTTTCCATCAGATACATATGACAATGGGTGTTACTTAAAATGCGAGGAAGGAAACAAAGCATACAAGAATACTGAAATCCATAACTCAAATTGCAAACATAAATCTTCTTTCTCCTGAAATTCCAATAATCCAAGAAGTTCAGATAAAGATATTTCCTTGGTTGAAAAATCTAGATCACACTGATAACAATGATAGCTAGCATGCACCAACAATGAGTGACAGATCTTTAAATCCTTACATGTATTCTAGTTAAAGTAGTACTCAAAGTCAAATCAAGTTTTCTTTCAGTCACTGATCCTATATAAAAGACAAAGGTAAATATATGCAACAAACAACTTCAAAAATAATAAATCATATCACTAGGTTTCCAATAATTTGTTTTTTTGTTTTTTGTTTTATTCATATTTATATCCCGCCCTTCTCCGGAGACTCAGGGCGGCTTACAGTTTTTGGGATACAACCCAATGCGCTCAGCAATAGCCTTCATTCCATTGTATATGCCTGCTTATTACTAAGTGGCATTTTTACAAAGTCAGCTAATTGCCCCCAACAATCTTGGGTCCTCAATTTACCTACCCTGGGAGGATGGAAGGCTGAGTCAACCTTGAGCCTGGTGGGATTCGAGCCTGCAATAATTACAGGCAGCTGGAGCTAAGTGCTAGGCTATTAACAGCCTGCACCACCAAGGCCCTTAATGTTAATGAGTTATTATGGACCATTGCTGCATTTATCCCTGAATACAGTAACTTCATATAACCTCCTTGGGAAACTGCCAAAAAGAACACTTTAAATAACCTGATGGTGTCATTCTGTGATATTTAAACATTGGAGTTGATTTCAGTACCTAGCTGGTCTATTCTTGTAAATCCCTGCACCTAAATAGACTGATCCTGTTATTATGCTCTATTCCAGGGGTGTCAAACTCAAGGCCTGTGGGCTGGATCTGGCCTGCAGGCTGCTTAGATTTGGCCCAAGGGGCCGACCTGGAAACAGTGGACTGACCCACAGTGCCTCTGAAGCAAAAACAGAGTAGAGAGTTGCAGGAGGCCATCACAGCTGAAAACAGACCTCATTAGGGTCACGGGCAGCCAGCCCAAGCTCCATTTTCACCATGCCCATCCTAACCCCCCCCAAGGTCAAACACAACCCTGATGCAGCCCTCAATGAAATCGAGTTTGACATCCCTGCTCTATTCAGTTTAATCTATGTTTGTTACATGGTGACAGTCAGGAGTGTTTTTTTGATGAATCAGGATTTCCCCCATGCAGGCAGTGATGCTCAGGTTATAAACATCCTTTACATTTATTTATTTATTTTATTTATTTATTTGATTTGTCAATTGCTTACAAGATAATAGGTATAAGTATAAATATAGTTATGAATACATGGAATGGATACATATAATAAAAATAAAAATAAAAAGAATCAATAGGACAGGGACGGTAGGCACATTGGTGTGCTTATGCATGCCCCCTACAGACCTCTTAGGAAAGGGGTGAGGTCAATAGTAGACAGTCTAAGGTTAAAGTTTTTGGGGTTTGGGGAAGAAACCACAGAGTCGGGTAGCGTATTCCAGACATTGACCACTCTGTTGCTGAAGTCATATTTCCTGCAATCAAGTTTGGTGTGGTTAACCTTGAGATTGTATCTATTGTGTGCTCTTGTATTGTTATGGTTGAAGCTGAAGTATTCATTGACAGGTGGGACATTGCAATGTATGATTTTATATACTATACTTAGATCGGACCAAAGGCGGCGTAGTTCTAGGTTTTCTAAGTCTAGAATTTCAAGTCTGGTGGCATAAGGTATTCTGCAACGAGTAGAGGAATGTAGAACTCTTCTTGTGAAATATTTCTGGACTTTCTCAACTGTGTTAATATCAGATATGTAATGTGGGTTCCTGGCTGATGAGATGTATTCGAGAATTGGTCTAGCAAATGTTTTGTATGCTCTAGTTAGTAGTGTAATATTACCAGAGAAAAAGCTACGTAAGATTAGGTTAACAACTCTTAATGCTTCTTTGGCTATGTAGTTACAGTGGGCTCTAGCACTTAGATCATTAGAGATGAGTACTCCAAGGTCCTTGACAGACTTTGGATCATCAATACATATGATGCATATTGCTATACTTCTTTGAATAACTATATTACCTAAAATATCAGTGGACAAAATCAAATCCACAGAATTTTCCACATATATATTTTAGTAAACTAATCCACAGATGTAGTATATCTGTTCTTACATAAATAACAGCTGGAGCTTGGAAATGAAGTCTAGGAGCTGAACATGACTGAAAAAAAAAGTTTGACATGTCTTGACGAAACCATCCATCTAGTTTTATTCTACTTTTATTTTTATTTTTTTATTTTGAAAAAATAATGCATGTATAATTATACACTTCCTTTATGATCCAAGCTTACAGACTGTACTGATGATGCCCTAGGTAACATGAAACCTTGCACTCAAAGCTGCAATAGGGTGACATTTGATCTTTAAAGACATTGAAGCAACAGTTCTTATTGAAAGCAGCTCTTGGGGGAAAGCACAGTGGAATGAAAAACATGGCAAACTGCATATGGTTTAAATATTGTGGAATAACATACCAATAGGACTGGATTAATAAGAGAAGGGTAAGAGCTCATTTTCCTTGACAGATGATAAAATAAGTTGTACAGGGCCATAAATCTTAAAGCTGTAAGTATGGAATGCCATTAAATAGAATGCTGAAAATGCCATTTAATTCACCCATAAATAGCAATTTAGTATGTAAACATGTCTTCCTCAATACTCATTTCTTTTTTTTTAATAATAAATGAATGAATAAATAGATAGATAGATAAATAAAGCAAATTCTTGCAGGCAGATCTTCATGTGAAAATCAGTTTTGGAGCATGAATATAACTTCTGCTTTGAACTTCTGCAGCAATGAACATTTAGTTATGAGCCAGACACATGCAAACTCATACTCAACACCTCTAGAATGGCTATAATTTAGTATTAAAGATCTGTCTTTTTTTTCAGCATATATGCTTTTTTCACATAGATGACTGACACCTTCAGCCATTGCAGAGGTTGCAATGCATACATCTGGGATGTTGGCTGCTTCTTCTTTCCTCCTTGTGATGACACCATACGATCAAGTTAATATGTGAAAATGACTGCATAGCTCCTTAGAGTGATATTAACATATGTCAAAACTGACCCAGTTTCAGGTTTCTAAAATTATCATTTTTCCAATATTGAGCTTGATTTAATAGATTTATTAATTTTTCAGAAGTTTATTAACTTCTGGCAATTTGGAGAAAATCAGAACTAATTTAGGTTCTAATGTAGAAGCAACTAACCTGTCACCATCTTTCCTGGAAGTCTCTAAAGAGAATAATAGAAAATTATGAAAAGGTGTAAATGTAATATATTGATACTGTCATAATTTAAGTATGTCAAGTTTTGTCATGGTCCTAATAGAGTGATGCCCTATAGCAAAAATGGCCAAACGATTGTAGCAAAATTTCTTTTATTAACCTAAAATTGCCTGAAACATCTCATTAAAATTACAACTTACACATAGATGAATTCCTATATTACAAATTATATATATATACATTTATATATTTATTAGACTTGTATGCCGCCCTTCTCCCAAAGGACTCAGGGCGGCAAACAAATAAAAAGACCCATATATACAATAAAAAAGATATTAAACAAGACAAGTCTAAATTACAAAACTGCGTTAAAAACAATTAAAATTACAATTATACCAATAATATAAAATCACCCGCCCCCCATGGTCAATCCAGGCCGGCTTGCTGAAACAGCCAGGTCTTCAGGTCTCGGCGAAAGGAGCGGAGATCCAGGGCCAAACGAAGATCCGCAGGAAGCTGATTCCATAGGGCGGGCGCTCCCACAGAAAAGGCCCTAGCCCTGGGAACCACCAGCCGACAGTGCCTGACCGACGGTATTCCCAGGAGGCCCCTCCTGTGGGAGCACACGGGGCGATCGGAGTGTGATGCAGGCAGTGGGACACCTCTCCAAGATAAATTCTAGTGGGACACCTCTCCAAGATAGTTGCTGAATGGTAAGACATTTTCCTTTTCCTGCCAATCATCTGCTGATTTTGCTGCTGAAGTTTGTTTTCTCCCTGGATTAGAATGGGAGCACTTTGGAATAACCCATCTGGGAAGGGGAGTCTTGAAGATTCCACTTCCTGTAGGAGCAGTTGGAAAGTCATTGGGCAAATCCATCTCCTTTTCAGTAGTTCACTTTCTATGCACATCTGGCTTTCAAGTATTACTTTTAAATTTATAGTTTTATTTTGATTTTTGTCTTTAAAAGGTGACCAGCTGGCTGAATGCTGATTTACACTAACCACCTGCTGAACTTTATCTATTTTTTTCTTTGATTTATGTTATTGTCTTGGATAACTTGCACTTTTCCATATGGAAGTACAGCTTTTATTTGATTTTCATCAATATTGGACTTTCATACAGGGTTTTTTACATTTTGTTAATTTGTAGAATATTTGGAGCTTATTTTTTATTTTTCTTTTAACGTTGGATCAAAAATATCCAGACAATATCTTCCCTGCACCTTTAATTTATTTCTTCACTGTACTTCAGTGTTCTTTGTTCTCTGGCTAACTCCCGCAGTGTACAATATATCAGATTACAGATAAACAGTGCTGGCTAAAAAGACCATTCACTAATACCCAACCTTTGGTTGAAAGTTTTTTTTTAAAGTTTGATAAAATGATAATGTCTGTGGAAAATATTCAGATGAATCTGGATTTAAATAAATCAGATCCACAAGAGGAATATGGTTTGGGAGTAGTTAATATGTTGCAAATAAATTCTAAGTATAGACTTAGAATTAACTCAGTTGATTGCATATACCTCTTTGAATTATACTGCATGGAGAAATGACAAATTGGCCACCCCTAAGGAGATTCAAAGAAGATGGCAGGATGGATTTATCACACTTAATTGGGAAACAATTTCATCTGGCCTTTGTTGGGAAGATAGACCGATTTTGGAGATTAAATTTATTATATTTAATCAGACAACAATTGAGAAAAGATGGGATTAAAAAACCCAAATATGGATATTTGTTCCAGAATGAATTACTATTAACTTTTGTGATGATTTGTAATGATAATATGCTGTGGAAAATTTTCTACGAGTTGATTACAGTAAGTTTATTAACAGAGGTTTTGAAACTTTAACCTTCTCTTTTTTTTAATCACTATTTTCTTTCTGTTAACTATTTTGTCATTAATAAGCGTGGTGCAGGCTGCTAAATGCCTAGCACTTAAATTCCAGCTGCCTGCAATTATTGTAGGCTCGAATCCCACCAGGCTCAAGGTTGACTCAGCCTTCCATCCTCTCGGGGTAGGTAAATTGAGGACCCAAGATTGTTGGGGGCAATAAGCTGACTTTGTAAAAATGCCGCTTAGTAATAAGCAGGCATATACAATGGAATGAAGGCTATGGCTGAGCATTGGGTTGTGCTCCAAGAATTGTAAGCCACCCTGAGTCTTCAGAGAAGGGCGGCATATAAATCTAATTTTATATATATATGTTTGTTTTCGTAGAACTCAGGAGATTACAACACAAAACATCAGGAGGTTGCAACACAAAACATCAGGAGGTTGCAACACAGACAACAACCCAGGAGATTACAGCACAAGACCCAGGATGTCACAACAATAGAACTCAGAAGATCATCACACAGCCCATTACCCAGGTTGTTACAACCAAAAGGCTGAGAGACACATAGCCAGTACCTCAGCCACACAGGGTCTTATGAAAAAGCCAACCAATCTGCATACATCAACTCCATCAACCAATCAAGAAGTAACAACACAACCAACTCTGGAGTTTAAAAGGGAAAAACAGCCACTATCACACACTTCTCCCAGAAGAACGAAGCTGAAGACACCAGCCTGAAGATGATGAATGAGATTTCGTCGAAACGTTGCCAAGGTATTCTCAATCTTACACGGGACAAGACCCGAATACAACAAGACCTACATATATATGTTTTCGTAGATTTTCACGGGTAAAGGTATGTAGGTCTTGGTGTATTCGGATCTTGTCCCGTGTAAGATTGAGAATACCTTGGCGACGTTTCGATGAGTTCCTACTCGCCATCTTCAGGCTGGTGTCTTCGGCTTTGTGCTTGTGCCAGCAAAGCATGATCTGAGCTGCCTTCTCTCTCTCAATCTTACATGGGACAAGACCCGAATACACCAAGACCTACATGTATGTGTGTGTATGTATATATATATATATATATATATATATATATGTTTTCGTAGATTTTCACGGGTAAAGGTATGTAGGTCTTGGTGTATTCGGGTCTTGTCCCGTGTAAGATTGAGAATACCTTGGCAACGTTTCAACGAAATCTCATCCGTCATCTTCAGGCTGGTGTCTTCAGCTTCGTTCTCCTGGGAGAAGTGTGTGATCGTGGCTGTTTTTCCCTTTTAAAAGGGTTAGGGTTAGGGTTAGGGTTAGGGTTAGGGTTAAAAGGGAAAAACAGCCACGATCACACTTCTCCCAGGAGAACGAAGCTGAAGACACCAGCCTGAAGATGACGGATGAGATTTCGTTGAAACATTGCCAAGGTATTCTCAATCTTACACGGGACAAGACCCGAATACACCAAGACCTACATACCTTTACCCGTGAAAATCTACGAATATATATATATATATATATATATATATATATATATATATATATATATATAGGTCTTGGTGTATTCGGGTCTTGTCCCGTATGATTGAGAATACCTTGGCAACGTTCGACGAAATCTCATCCGTCATCTTCAGGCTGGTGTCTTCAGCTTCGTTCTCCTGGGAGAAGATATATATATATATATAATATAGATGCCAGGCTAGTTGTTTGCAAATAGAGTTAGTAGTTTAAAAAATCTTTTGGGCTCGTTTCACAAGGGGTGGGAAATTAATATTGTAGTAATGTATCAGTCAGTATTCAATTGGGTGAAAATATGTGTATAGGTGTTTGGTTTTTTTTTCTCAATGCACTTTTTAAATGTCTTTTTTGCTAGGTGTTTTTTGTTTGTTTTTTAATCCTTTGGACTTTTATATTTTAACTTTTTTTAATAAAATAAAAATTTAGGTTCACATGATCTAATAGGCATGGGTGGTAGAAAAGTTTGCTCAAAGTAGGAAAGTCCTGCTATTTTCAAATTTTCATTTGGCTATCAAATTCAAAAGAGCCCATGGAATGTACAAATGTTGAGAGTAGTTCATGGAAAATTATATATGGTTTGACTAATACATGCCAAACAATTATGATTTGTGGTCTGGCATTATTTATGAAAAGCTACAGTCAGTGAAAACATACTGATTTTGATCAATAAATATGTGGCTACAGTATTTTTAGAGCTAAAAATAATTAAAACCAGCATTTCAATATGCTACTAAATATATGCAATTAATGGAGCTTAATGATATAACTGAAATTTAACCATGATGGACTATTTGCATTGGCTGGGAATTATTTCCATCTGCAAGAATTAGTGCCTCTAGGTTATAGGAACTGCCAACCATAATTACCCAGATATATCTGCATGCAGTTTACCCATACTCGGCATTGAATAATGGCCAAAAATACAAGACTCTAAAATTGACTAAGATAAAAAGGAAGATAGGACATCATTAATTATAGTCTTAAGGCCTATTTTCTCTTATTTACCCTAGTTAGTTATTTTCTCAATATGTACACTATGTTAATTGCTGTAAAAAGTGCTGGCGATCACTAAAATGTTCTTGTGAACCCTACTTCACACAATCGTAGAAACATGAATAAATTGGTCCTTTATACAAATTGTACTAAAATTGCCATTGAAAAGGAGCTCTTTAAATGTTGAAGTATTTTTATGTGATGGATAAGCTTATGGCAGAATCTACACTTTTTAAAATCCTCAACGTAAAATTGTTTGGAATTGTGTGACATTATCTGTTGCTGAGGCAAATACCCAAACCAATTATGCTTCATTATTTTTCTTATTAATTTTTAAAAGTATCATACTGGTCCACAGTTACTAATACATTCTGTATTGAAGAATTTCAATTTGTCTTTTTAAAGGAATATGATCATGTTTAGGATTGCAAGAATAGGCGTACTGCTTAGTTTGTCTCACAGATATTAATGTTGGGTGCATTATAGCATAGGAAACAAAATCAAGAATTCAAGGTTCTGAGAATTCATATTATACTTAAAGAAAGAACTAACATTAATCTTAAAAGAAAGTTCTGGTTTAAAATAAAATTGAAAGTTTCACAAATGTTTTTACTATTATTTCATTGACTATTTTCAGAGAAAAAAAATTACAAGAAAGAAAGGAAAGAAGAAATTAGGCTTTTAAAATTAGTCCTTTTCTGCACATATAAGTAAACTTTACATAATATGCAACATATAGATTGAAAAAAAAGAAAAAAAAAAGAGAAAGCTTATCTGGGAAAATGCAGTATATTATTTATGAAATGTGCAGTAAATGTTTCTTATTGCCTGTCTGTCTTTTTTAAAAGCTGGAATGCAAAATTTATTTTCAGTCTATGAATGATGTGTCAGTAATGTTTCTCTTAAGGCAGTTTTATTTTAACTACCTGAAATATAGGAGAAACACGTAATTATAAATTGTAATCATGGTCTATAAGGGAGAATAATAATCTGTCTAAAGAAAAAGGGCCATTTCTGTTCTGTTCCAACTCTAAAACCATCCTTTGATGAAAGTGGAGGAGTATGGATGGTAGGAAAATATATTTCATTAAGTCTTTCAATCGGTTTAGACAAACTTATTTTATTTCATACATTTCTACTCGTGTGTTTAAACCACCATGTAAAAATGCATCAGATGAAGGAATGGTATTCATTGATACTGCCTTTCACAGCTTATTGGTCAAAACATCACATTATGCTGTGTTTACCAGTGATGGCTCTAAGGATTTTTCCATGACGTTTTTTTTCCTGGACTGGATCTATTTTTCAGTTCTGTTTTTTAGCCAGGAATTGTAACCATGCAGTTGATCCAGTCTGAGAAATGCATTTCAGATTCTGACAAAGCAGCTTCCCTTTTAAAGCGCTGTTTGGCTGGCTTGCAGTTACTTGTGCACATATGGAAAAAATATTACCTTGTAAGATTTTGCAAAATCAAATTCAGCCCTTCATGCAACACCTACTTAAAAAAAGGCTTGTAAAAATTGATTTTTATAACCTATTCAATTAAAAAAAAAGGTTTTAGAATCTTTTAAATGAGTCTGTATGAATTCACAACTTCCATTCTGTCACGGAACAGATAAATTGCTCCTCATTTTCTGTTTCTTCTGTTCAAGCAGAGCTTTTCTGCAAAACTAAGAAAAGCAGAAATTGAAGTTTTAAATCATTGGTTTAAAAGCCACTGTAGTGGCAGGGATGACAGTGGTAGAAGTCCCATGTGCTCCATTTTCCTCATCCTACAAATGATGTGTGGTATGTATGTATTTATTTAATGTACTGCAGTATTAATTATTTTAATATTTAATATTTGAATAGAGTATTAAATAATTTAATATTGTATTATTGATTTAATATATAGTGTTAAATATACTGTATTTAATATATTAACCCACCCTACAGCATCATTTTTTCTGATTATATTTCCATTGTATTCTTGGATTAAATAAACAGGCAATCAAAAACAGATAGAAAGCATGCTGTGAATAGAATATATAGCATTAACATTTAGCAAATTGGATCTAATCCTATGTTAACAGCATTGATGACAATCACAGTCAATTCAGAGTAAACTTACAGTTACACAATGAATTTCCTATATGCTTATCACTTTGTCACACACATCAAGTAGAAAGAGCCATTATAGCAAGTGGTGGGATTCAGCCAGTTTCACCAGTTCAGGAGAACCGGTTGTTAACTTTCTGAGCAGGTTGGTGAACTGGTTGTTGGAAGAAATCATTAGGGCAGAGAACTGGTTGTTAAATTATTTGAATCCCACCACTGATTATAGCTCAACTTAAGTAGAGATATGTAGCGGAGTACTAATATTATACTTTAAAAGTTAAAAGTTTTAGGAATTTTGTTATGGGTCCATAATAATAGCTAATTGTACTTGCAACCCTTTGAACACAATAGAAAATATTAGTCATGACAAAATCCATTGATTTAAATGAAACTAATATTTATTCAAAATCATTTCAGCCAGTTTAATAAATCAGTAATAAGGAAAAGTAAATAACCTGATTCACAAGATGGGAGGCTTGTTAAAATATCAAAAGTAAAACTGCTATTGTCATATGAGCTCAGCCCTTTCATACATTAATAAAATAAATAATTATATAAATTGATAAATCAAATGTATATAGATGCAACTCTGGGCAGTACACAACAAATA
The DNA here is from genome assembly GCA_009733165.1 of Naja naja. Lineage (NCBI taxonomy): Eukaryota > Metazoa > Chordata > Lepidosauria > Squamata > Elapidae > Naja > Naja naja. Next base: position 10,626,738 of record CM019152.1, read on the forward strand.
AAACAGAAAATATAAAAACATCAATTACAAATATAAAAACCACACAATAAATATCCTAAAAGCCAAAAATACAAGCCATAGATGAAGGGGAAAAGTGCCTCCCTCTACAATGGAGCCATATAGACATCTCTGATTCCATTGGAGCCTCAGGCCTGGTCTGGGGTCTTTTTGAATATCAAGAGGCATGGGGCCAGTTTAATTTCAGGGGGAAGGATGCAGGCACCACAGCAGAGAAGGCATGTTTCTGGGATCCAGAAAATGCAGATCCCTAGTCAATAGAGCCAGCAACACGATTTCTCTGTGAGATCTAATGTGTCAGGTTGAGGTAAGCTATTAGAGATGGTGCCTTGACTAGCCTGGTCCCATGCTATGAAGAGCTTTAAAGGTTAAAACCAACGCCTTGAATTGGATCCAGAAGCAAACTGGCAACCAATGCAGCTCATAGAGTAGAGTGCAACATGTGTTATTTAGGAGTGCACATAACTGTTCATGTTGCTGCTTTCTATGACAGCTAAAACTTCTGGATATTCTTCAAGGTCAGTCCCATACAGAGCTCATTGCAGTAATCCAATCTGGAGGTGATTAGGGCATGAGTGACTGTAAACAGGGTTGGCCAATCCAGAAATGGGCACAACTGACACACAAAATGAACTGTGTTGAGGTTCTCCTACATAGTCTAGGAGGTTCCCCAGATTATGCACTGGGCCTGTGTGGGGTAGTGAAAGACCATTCAGCACCAAAGATGGCATGCTCCTGGAAAATTAGTGGGCCCCCAAAACCAATCTATTTAATCTTGTCAAGGTTTAACTCACATCTGTTGTTCCTTATCCAGGCACCAGGATAAGACATTCAAGGCATTGCTTAATTTGACAGGAATAGAGACATATGACTGAATATCATCAGTATGGTGATGGATGAATTCACTCAGCAGTCTTATGTAGATGATAAAAAGAGCACTTCTTTCTTTTAATACTTGCCTCTCTTTGATCCCTCTTACAGAGGCTTCTGCCCCTTACATATTGCAATAAGAGATACAAATACAAAAGGGCAAAGCCTTTGTATTTACTGTTTGTCATGATAGTTTACAGTTATTTGTGGATGTATAAGATAGTGTGAACCCAGTTTAAAAGCAACCCCGAATTTATATTGATCACTGCATAATCCTCATCATAGCACCACAATGAAATAGTAATAGCACTTAGACTTATATACCACTTCACAGTGCTTTACAGCCCTTTCTAAACTGTTTACAGTCAGCATATTGCCCCCAACAACCTGACTCCTCATTTTACTGACCTTGGAAGGATGGAAGGCTGAGTCAACCTGGCGAAAAAAAAAAGCTGGCTCTTTTGCAATAAAGTTGCTTAATTTAATGAATTTATTTATGTTTAATTACATGCTGTGATGCTTTACATTTTCATTAGAGACTTTGGTATCAATATTTCACTGTTGTAACATTTGGGTTAATGACACTGTCCTTATGTGTCATTCATGATGATTTGAGATTTAGACTCCTGCTGTGAACAAATTTGACATTTGTTGGAATAGGCAGAGTTGGCACATTAATACTTAGGCCTCATTCCCACATATCTTCTTTGCCATGCTCCCCTTTTGTTCTAAAGTCAACAGGAAATCATGCTGCCCTAAATTTTTTGCACTGCTGCCCATACAATTTTAAAGTATTAGATTCCAAACAGTTTAATTAGTCATTGGTTACAAGCACGATTATGCATAAAGAGAGGTATGTGATAGCTGATGCCCTTAAATGTGCCTTCTATAATAATTAACGCTGGCTGGGAATTTTGGGACTTGAAACCAATTTCTCTTGCAAGCTTCAAACTGATTGATTTTTATAATTTACAGGTCTCATCCACAATAGTTAGGACAGAAGGTTTTAATTAGGAGATACCTGCTTTCTCAACAGTTGTAATAGATAATTCTGAATTATTTAGAAAAGTGGTGGAGTCCTTTAAAAACAATCTATTTGTTGGATGTTTTTCTTACTTAGAAAATAATCTGAAGTATTGGAAAACAATGAAAAAGCCTATGTTCTGTCAGCAAATATGTAAATAGCAGAGATAAAGGGAAAAAAAGAAATCTGGAGTTTTATTTGTCATGGGAATACAATGACCAAAATTAAATGTTCCACTTAAATTATGGAGAGTTATAAGATTTTGTTCAGTTACAAGTAGATTTAATCCCATTATAGCTGGTTTGTGCTGTATCTCAAGACCACTAAATTGGAGTAAACCATCCATTTTTATAAGAGAAATAGCTAATTAGTAAAATTGAGTTTTATTCTTATAATATTCAGTGTAGTTGTTCTCTAAAATATTAAAATAATAAAATCAGGTTTCCCTAATAGGGTTCATGCTGTTATGAATTTAGTGCTTGTTATCATTGTGAAGTGATATTATCATGAATTTTAAAGACATTCCTGCTTGTAGACAAAAGATAACTTCTATTTAAAAGATAATTTTTACCCAAACCAGATTGGACATTGAAAAGCACCAGCAACCTGGAGAATTCTGATCTGAACTATAGACACAAATACACATGTGTCTATTTTTCTTTCATTCATTTCCTTAATGTATGATTTTTACTATTTACTTCTCTTACTTTGGAATATCAGTGTTCTTCACTGATCTCTGCTATCTATTGTAACATTACTACAATTTATTAGTAAGAATAGAGAAGATATAGAGATGGTTAATATTACATACATGTATGTCTCATGCAGATTCACATGCTAATTATAAGGTCAGAACTTACCAGTTGGGGCACATTTTGGATGGCATGCTACAAGTGCAACTATAGAACATGTATACTTTAAAGTAGAACTTGAAAGTGGGAAAATATTAACATTCCATTCCATATAAATACATGGTGTTGACATATGAATACTATAGGCAGTTAAGATTAAATAAATTCTTCTGAATAATCAAAGGTGAGACAAGTTGTTCTGTCCCAGGACTCTGATTGCTAGTATGCATGTCTGCTATACAAACTGCACAGCCAGGTTTGCATCTAAGTGAAGAATCTGTTAGGATTTTTTAAATTATTCACCTCTTTTCAAGTTCAGTGGGTTTTTAAAAAAAAGTGCTTATAGATAGTCTGTTAAAAACACCATAATATATAGGCCAATGAAGTGTTTTGATGAAATACATTCCCAACTAGCTTCAATGAATCAAATGACCTTAATGTGTAAACTTTTATGCATGGCACTATCAAGAGATTGAAAGATGCTGAAAGACAGATTGAAAGAGAACAAACTTTCTTAAATCATATAATGTCTCATTAAGATAATGTTCAAACAATATTTTGCCATGCATTTGATCATTTAAGAACAGCAGAAGACTTGGATGAGGGTACAAAATGGTTATTAGAAATTACAGATCACAAATTAGAACTTGAACAGAAATATTCTTATTAGGAATGATTAAGGGAAAATTGAGCAAGGTCATCCAATACATCATTATACATATCATAACTGTGGTGAGAATAGCCTTCACACAGGGATGGAAGAAGGAAAAGATACCATCTGAAGAAGACTTGACACAAAAAAATATGGATTGTGCAGAACTGGATAAATTCACAATGGAATTAAGAGGCAAAGTTGATTCGGACTATTATGCAGTTTGGGATAGGTGGTACAAATGGGTGGAGAATAGAAATAAGAGTTGATGTTTACATATAAAAGGAGATGTATGTATTAATAATGACATGAACACTGTTAATGTGAATAGAGATTTGTATTTTTTTTAAAAAAAGAACAGTAGAAGACTTCAGAGTTACAAAAGGAATGACTTTATAAAATGTATATGAGAGGTACCAGCTCTTGTTATATTCAGAAGTTTAGTCAGTAGACTAAACAATCATGATAAAATACTAATGCATGACTCTAACTGGAACTGTAGATTAATAAATGAATTTGTGAGACCAGAGACTGCCCCGCCCTTTGTCAAACAGCACCTTGCGACAATGTAAATATTCTTTAAAGGTATTATAAAGGCACTGCTTTTCTTTGCTATCATTTTATAGCTAATAGGTATTATAAGCATAGAAAAAAAGGTTTTTTTTGTTCTGTTTTTGCAAATTATCTATTTGTTGAGTAATAGGCATGAAATATGAAATTTTCTTCCTATTCAGTTGCATGCATTTTACTTCTTAACAGCTTTGTAAAGGAAATCTAAATGCGTATATGAATAATGTATTTGTTATTGCCAACATTACACTGTGTCAATATGAGGACTTTTGACGTCAAGCATGGGTAGGACATCAGCAATAATTTATGAAAATCTTTTTTAAATGGGTTGGAAGAAAGACTAATGGTACTAAAGGGAAAAGTTACAAATATTTTTTTATATGCCAGCATTTGTAGAAATGTTTCAGATATATTGAAAAGAACCCATAGACCTTTCCCACTGCTAAAAGGAGAAAATTAAAATAAATTATGTTTTAATTAAGTTTAATTTTACACAGTGGAAAATATAAAATATGCTCTTTTTTGTTCATTTATGTTTTCTAGAAAAACTATGGAAGGTAGAGCCAACTCATTAGGGAAATCACAACCAGGATACAGAGAAATAAATGCAGAAACTGCACATTGTAAAACTATTGAAATTTACTCAGAAATGAGAAAAACAGATCATATTCACTAGGAATTCTATGAATTAGAATCCCACACATATTGAAGGCACCAGGGTTTGTATCATAAATGTTTTGTATTACAGATTTAACTATTTATGAACCAATTCTGAGTTCCTTGATGAAAGTTTTTACAATTTATGAAAAAGTATTTCCCCATTTGGTAGTTACTAACTATGAAACAAAAACAAGGTTAAGGAGAAGGTAGTTGGAGGAAATTTTGGTTAGTCTTACAAGTGCTAGCAGTGGCTATACATATGCAATTACAAGAAGGGTTTGAAAATGGCAGTGAGAGAGGTATAGAAGTATTGTAAAATAATGTTTTGTTCAGTCTGCTCCTTCAAAATTTGCACTGCTCCTTCATAAAGTATATTTCCTAAGTTTAAGATACAGAGCTCAGGGGACTGACATTTTTAAATCAAACAAAACAAGGTTATTTTGGTCTTAGACATAGATATAGACATATGTTCCCTCAGAATTAGTACTATAACAATAAAGGAGAATCCAAAAAACAACTCCTGAATATCTGATGAGTTTGCTGTTCTCAGGTTTTACATTTCATTCTGTGAAAAGTCTATGAAAAGAAATCCCTGTAAAAATAAATATCTACTCTGATAAGTCCTTTAGCACCTTGATATGGTGCCAAAGGAAGAAAAATCCCTCATTTAGTCCACAAAGGGATTGAGGAGATTATTTTTTTCTCATAACAGAAGGCTCTATTGTTTCAAGAATATAAGTTATCTTAACTGTACCTCAAAACAAATGAAATATTTTATGATGTATGTTAGTGGTTTTACTAACCACTGTGTGCCTCTTCAAGAAGTGAAACATCACTATGCAAGTATGAAAAGAATTAAAAAACAGGATCTCAAATAACATGCATGTTAATGTTAAGTAATGTATTATTATTTTTGTAACTGTGCTGTTTCTCAGATTTACTGGCATACTTTAACATAGCCCCCTATAATTAATTAATTAAAACAATATTGCCAAAAATAGGCAAGAATGGGGTCTCCAGATACTGTGAACAAAAGGAGATATCATTAAATAATGTCCAGAGTTCCTTCCTGTCTATCATATTGGGGAAGAGGGGAAAACTTCGATGCCTAACCCTGAAACTATAAATACTTGACAAAATATTCAGCTGTAGTCCCTGAAGCAGATCATTTTACTATCTAACATAAACTTTCATAGAACAATTTTCTCCAGCATAGAGAAATTTGGCTTAGCCACAATAACAAATAAAATCTTTTAAAAAACCCAATTACTATATACTTTTTCCAAAAGTTAATATTATTTCTCCATTAATTTGATCTCAGATCACCAGCCTGTTGGAAAAAGTTGTTGTATCTAAGTTTCTGTTGATAAACTTATGAAACTTTATCCTATTACCAGTAATGTATATGTTGGTTGAAAAAAGACAAATTTTGTTTAGTGGAAAACCTTTATACTGATAGTATCTTATGAATTATGATCTATGACTTATCACTTTGTTGTTTGTATGTACACTGAGAGCTTATGCACCAGAGACAAATTCCTTGCATGTCCAATCACATTTGGCCAATAAATAATTCCACTCTGTTCTGTTTTATTCTGTTTTACTCTACTTCTACTCCAGAGGTGGTATTCAGCAGGTTCTGACCAGTTCTGGAGAACTGGTAGCAGAAATTTTGAGTAGTTCGGAGAACTGGCAAATACCACTTCTGACTGGAGATTTTACAGTATCCTTCCCCTGCCATGCGCACCAAGCTATGCCCACAGAACCAGTAGTAAAATTTTTTGAATCCCACCACTGTTCTACTCTACTCTATTTATAATTACATGCATACAGATCTCACCATCTCATAAAAGAGCTGCTTCAGCAGCAGATTTTGAGGCAAGTTTGTATAGCAAACCTTAATTACTTCTTTCTTTTGGGAGACTGAGCTATGATCCAGGCAGATGGGATCATACCTGATAAAGTTGCTATTATTATGAAGTGGATAATGTTATTCTATCACTAGAATTGACTACAGGTTTGTGACCCAGCCATGATGCAGAGACTCTTCTTGTGACACAGAGACCTAAATAGCTGCTTGTCTGATCCCACTCCTTCCTCCAATGTATTTTAAGCAACATTTGGTGAATCACTTTTATTGTTCTGTTTTTACTTTACTAAGTGTTTTTGTCATCACTGAGAAAAAGTGATAATTGCCTTGTAAAGTGAAGGCCAGAAAATGTTGGGGAGAACATTCCCAGTCCTTGTTTCATAGAAAAGTTAGTCTTGAAGGTAAAAGATCTAGTTGAAATAATGCTTCTAAAATACTTGGTACTCCGACTGAAACATCTCCTAGGCCTAAATTATAATTCAGTTTTGATAAGTTTGCATGAAGAGTCAGACACGAAGAGCTTCAGTGAAGAGTTTATTAAGTGAATACAGCTCGAATGGACCCGAGTTGGCTGGGCTATGGCTGCTTCTTATAGCCAGCAGCCGTAGTTGCCAGCCAATGGGAGTGCAGGGTTTTCCCGCACTATTTAAACCAATCTTATTTGACATTTTACAAGAACAATTCAAACTAAACCAATGACATTCAAACCTACATACATAACATCCCTCCCCACTAGGTTCAGTCCATACCCAAACCCCAACCTATCTAATGTATTCTTTTAAATAGGTGGGGCTCTTACGTGTACGTTGAGACCTTCGTGGTTCAGAAGTTTTAACATTCTCACCCAGTGAGAGAGGAAATGTGTCTGCTGACATTTCCCCACTGGGACTTCCTGTGAAAGAAGACCCTGTTTGATTGTTGGAATCTGGTCTCTACTCCCAACCCATCTCCAGCCCAATGTCAGCACCCAAGTCAGGTAGTGATGTACAATCTTCCACTTCTAAGGATGGATTTTGGCATTGTGACAGGTTTTGGGATGGTTCCTGTCGTAATGGCTCATTACACATGGGATGGATTCTTGCTTGCTGATTTTCCTCCTGTTCCTCCCCTTCCCCCCTAGAATTGACATCAGGTGAGGGAACTAGAGAGGAACAAATGCGATGTTCCTGAGAGAACCTGGATCTAAGTTGATCAATGTGCCTGCTCCAGAGGAGTCCATCCTCTGTTTGCACCCTGTAAGAATGAGGCCCTGTGATTTGAGTTATCTCAGCAGGAATCCACAAAGGTTCACCCATAAGGTTCTTAGCATAAACAGAATCACCCACACTGAATGTGCGAACTTTGGAAGTGGAATCTAGTGGTGCGTTGGGTGCGTAAGTGGGATGAAGGCGGTCAAGGGAAGACCTAAGTTTCCTACCCATCAACAACTCTGCTGGGGATAAGTTATTAGGGCATGTCTGATACCCTGTTGTGCTAAATAGGATTCAAAAGGTTGGGTAAATTAAATTGAGGGCCATTATCAGAGACAAGGACATCAGGTAACCCATGGGTTACAAAAGTTTTGAGCTGCTTGATGACAGCATCAGTTGTGGTGGATGCCATAGGGATTACCTCTAGCCATTTGGAATATGCATCTACTATAATAAGAAAGGTGTGCCCTCTGGTAGGGCCAGAAATCAATGTGAATCCTAGACCATGGGCCCCTAGGACATTCCCATTCCTGTTTGGGGGAGAGGTGGGGCAGGCCTGACTACCTGACAGTTGGGACAAGATGCAACCAGTTTTCAACCATTTTGTCAATACCTGGCCACCATACATAACTCCTGGCCAATCCCTTCATCCTTACAATACCAGGATGACCCTCATGTAACATTTCCAAAACCTCTCTTTGCAGTTTTGCAGGAATAACAACCCTGTTACCCCACAAAATACATCCTCTTAATACAGATAATTCAGTTTGCCTGGACTTAAAAGGTTGAGCCAGGTGAAGTAGATCTTGAAGAGGCCAAACTTTCTTAATCCAGCCTATAACAGGAGCCAATAAAGTATCTTTGGCAGTCTCTCTGGCAATTTCAGCAGCATGCACTGGAAGCTTGGCAAAAGTTTCTAGGAAAAAGGTGTGTGTTTCCGGTTCAAAGTCCGCCTTGTAGCAAGGAAGTGGGCAACGACTCAGTGCATCAGCATGTCCAATGTCCTTGCCAGGCTTGTGGATAAGTTTGTATGAATAAGCAGCAAGAAATTCAGTCCACCTCAGCATTCTTGGTGACAGGATAGTAGGTGTAGGTTTGTCTCCTGCCACAATGCCTAACAAAGGTTTGTGATCTGTAACAATGGTAAATGTTCTCCCATACAGATATTCATGAAATTTCTTAACAGCTGCAACAATTGCCAATGCCTCCTTGTCCAATTGGCTGTAATTCCTCTCTGCTTTGGTCAAAGTGCAAGAGTAAAATGCAAATGGGGCCTCTCTCTCACTGGGAAGCCTGTGGCTCAAATCCCCCCCCCTCCAAAAGGGGATGCATCACAAGTCAGTACAACAGGCAAATTCTCAGAGAACTGTATCAGTACAGCATCAGACGTGATTGGTTCCTCAAGTGAAGAATAATGTGTAACCTTATAGAGACTAATTATGGCAAATTATTTTCCGAGATGACTATTAAAGTTTATAACATTCAGTGGCATATTGGATAAAATATCACTTTGGATTGCAACATGAAAATATGAGAAGACATGAAATCTATACAGGTTCAATTTAACAAGTTCCAACAGCTGTGCTGCAGCGCAGCTAGGTTTATGATTATTCATTGTCCCCAAGCTGTTACTGTTACATAATGGGTCACAATCCTAATTTATCAAAAAGTTGCCTAAGCTCTTTTGGAAAATCAACTCAAATATGTTTTGTTAATTTGTAATGATAAATCCATGCTGTGAAATTTAGACTCAATTAAGGGTCAATCCAGGTATAGCAGTGGTCTGCACTCCAATCACCTTTTAGAGACTACTTCTACTTCTTTTTCTGGTAAACATTTAATGTATGTGAACATGGGCACACACATACATTCACAACCTGGCAAGCAGTCTCATTCGGGAATTAATAGTAGTGTGATTGAAGGGAACTTTGGGGCTGCCAAAAAGTGAGGTGTGTGGCTGCAGGCAGCAACAGGACAGCACTGGTTCCATTTCTACACTCAATTTCAGTGCTGAAGGTTTGTTTCTAATCTTCCAGGAATAGTTGAATAGTTGAGAAGAGCTAACTATTGTGAACCCTAATTTCACAGGACATAGAAAATATCTCATTGGGTCATGAGTGCAATGCCATTGGCTGTTTGAAGAAAAAACTGGGAGGGTGGCTGCCTCCTTTTCTGTACTGTAAATTGTTTTCCTGTCCAAGGGAACTTTTGTCAACTTAGAAATAGCAGCAGTATGATTTGGGTTTTGTTAGGTTCCGCAAATCTATGTTGCCAATTCTTCCTTCAGATTTATACATGTGTGAATACCATATGCCAACATGTCTGCCAATATTAAATTAGTCTAATATGTGAGAAAAAAGCCATGAAACAAAGCTAAATTTAGCCATGTACCTACCCATTGTCAAAAAGCTAACGGGAAAAGGAGTCACTTTTAGAAACTGAAGTCGTTATAGAATATTTCTCATAATATATACCATAAGTTACACCATGTGGAAAGAGTTTTCTTTCCATTTCTCTCACATATTTAATAGCAACATTTATGACAAATAGTTGAATACTCAACTGGTCTGTGGCATATACTGTATATGCTTTTATTATCACCACCTTCTCTCCTTTCCTATCTAAAATCTTAGGTTACCATGGTTTCTTCAGGAAATTTTCAGTAAACCGTATCACATTTCCTGCTTCAATTCTAGACTGTCTGGATTTTAACATAGGTTGTTGTTTGCCACAGCCTGAAGTATGTCTTCTAAGAGCTACAAATAAGCAACACTGTTAGATTAAGACAACAATCTTCCTTCTTCTAGCAATAACCATATTGTAAGAGGAGAAACTAATGACATGTAGATAGGGGCAGAATACAGAAAGTTTATCAAGATACATGATTTCATAAGGGCATACAAAGTTTTTTCCACATGGTGAGTTATTTGTAATCACCCTTTGGAAGGATTTAGCTCTTGAAACAGAGAAAATAAGAAAGAGGCTTTTTGAAAGGGATGCAATGCAGATGCTATTACAAATCAGACACCCAAGTTTTCATCTTGCTTTCATCTCTGTTTAAAAACATAAAAGCTTTTCCCAATATCTTGTTAATATTACCAATGCTCCACTGGGAAAAATTTCACATCTGCTTGCTTACAGACTATGCCTTCACCATATCTTGAAGTGAGATTTTGTCAGAGATGTTCAATAGTATCCCTATCCCTGTGGTGCCAATCTTTTGAAGGATATAATTAATGACATCATCCACGGCTCCATTTACAATGAATTCAGGGACAAATTGCAGGTATGTTTCAAACTTTTAGTCACATTCCTTATTTTGTTATGTCATCATTTAAACTCAGAAATAAATTATTAAATTCATAATAGTATCAGTGGCCTTGTTTTGGGTTCTTTGCATCTAGCACTCTTTATATATTTCTACTTTATTGAGATTTTGTTTTATTGTACTTTATGCTATGAGTATGTACGTCAAAAGCTTATTTACTTCTGACAATATGTGTCTCACAGAAGTCATGTATCTCACAAAGCACGTGTTTCACAGAATCAAAATTTGAAAATTGTATTATATTAAGATTTAATTTCCCAGGACTTCTTCAGAGTTAGTTAGATAGGAAAGATGTGAACTTTCAGAACAAGATCCCGAGGACAATTTTGGATGGAAATCCATTTGTTTCCCCAAAAACTGTAGTTAATAGCAAAACTTGATTTAGTGGCAATCAGAGATCTAATCCCATAGATATCCAAGAATTATTTTTACAGGGTTCTACTATTGTAGAGAGTCACAGAGGTGTCCTTGCAGGAAACTTGTAAAATCAAAAGCATGCTTCCAGTTTGGGGAACACAGAAAGCCTTAAAAGGAAGCCCAGACTAGCACTTCTATCAAATAAGAAGATAAATTTGTAGTACTTAAAAGAAGAAAATAAGGTGCCTGTCTTCAAATTAAAATGCCTCTCCAGGGAACTACTGTATACAGAACAGTACACACAGTTTTATTTTATCTTGGCAAAAGCCACCTGTTTGATCATATTCCTTAACTCCGTTTTACACTATGTCATATCTACTCATTTGTCTGTTCTACTGAATTTTTTAAAAACATGTTCCTTCTATCTCCAATTTGATTTTACTCTATCAGCTGAAAGGCATAATAGTCATGCAATAATAGTCACCCTTGTAAGATTCATTTTAAAAAAGGGTAATATACTACTAGATTGCCCTTCTGACAGTTGGTTTGCTTATAATTATATGGTGAGGTTTTTTTTCTCTTGTGGAATTCATAAGCCAATTTTCTCTACAAAGACTTACAGGAACATTTCCCCTATTTTAAGTATTTGGGGAAGAAATGAAAGTAATTATTACCACCTATGAACAAGCAATGGAGAAAAAGAATCAGGAAAAGAATAAAGCAGAAACATCCTTTACTGCAGTGAATTAACAGGCTGGTACCTGGATGTGTAGGTGGGCATGGTTTACTGATAGGTTGCATTTTGTTCCGATTCATATGAGAAAATAAACTTTGTTCCATATGGAGTAATGCACTGCGGTGAGAAGAGACACAGAACAGGATTTGTTTTATCTGACACTGAAATTCAGGGATGTGGACAGGAGAATACCTGTCTCGAACAATATCTCTTTACAATCTTTTAGTGGGAGAAGAAAAACCCTGAATGTTGACAGGAGGAAGATTGTTTTGAGTTTTAGAAGTAGCCTATTCTTATTTGTGAAAACAAGAAAAATAAAAGAGAGTTGGGAAACAATGTTTACTTTCTTTTTTTAAAAAAAGAGAACTTTAGCAAAGCAAAGTTTTTTTTAAAAAAAATATCTTCATGCTGAAATACATACAACACAGAGAGAGAGAGAGAGAGAGAGAGAAAATAGAGATAAAGATTAAATGTATGCAACAGAAGCTGGTATTCAGGAACATACAAAGAGGCAGCTAAGACAATTCCTAGCAAAAAGTAGTAGCAGGTTTCTTGGCTCAAAACTAGTTCCTAGACCTGTATTCTGTTCTTGTGGAAAACTATGGACTACCATCATCACCACCAGCTTCTTCAGCATGTCTTCATACTGCCACGGTTTGACTCTAGAAGCACTGGGAAGAAATAAGATTGTCATAAATAAATGATTTTTTATAAATTGCTTGACATGTGATCTAAAATATCATCTTAGTTATTTCTTTGGTGTAATATCACAGCAGTTTGCTGTATTTACTTCAGTGATATTTATATTGAGGTAAGAAAGCTCAAACCCTGGACAATAGTCTCAATGGATAATCCCAGATAATCCCTGGGGTGTTGGCTGGACTGAGATATTGAAAAATATCCAGGAAGAAGGCAATGGCAAACCACTGCACCCTGTTGGTAGTTAAATGACATGGATGTGTCCAGGTGGTCTTCAGCTGAGATCAATTCAAGAAAGATTTTTTTTTTGTACTCATTGTAATAAGTTCTTAGCTGTCTAGACCCTGTATCCTTTAATGCAGACCTAGATTAGGCAAAGTCCTGTCTTTAAACCTTCTGTGGTTTTGGGTCTTCTTCCCTACCAATTAAAGATGAGTACAGAACCAGCAGACTGATCTTTCTGCCAGCCATCCGCTAATCACAGGGGAAGCTCTCTGTACACCTTCCAAGAGACTGAAAGTGTGCCATCACATATCCCAAAAGGCAGAGTCACTAGATATATGAACAGGCAAAGGAGGACAATTGAAATTGAAAAGGAGTACAAATGGATGGAAAAGGAAGACACATTAACTGTTTAACTTTCTCTGCATCAAAATTTACAGTGGAATAACTCCTGTTTAATACTTAGTCCTACTTGTGTATGAAATTACCTTTTCCAGCATCAGAAAAACTTCCTTTTTTTAAACATCAAGGTTGTGCTAGAATAAGAGGCAAAAGCCTTCAATATGTAATTGATTAAAGTCTTGTCAATTTCAGGCAGCAAGGCAAGCTTACTGCAGGGTACTGATAAGCTAATTAAAGTAACAGAGCTGAATTTCAGGAAGACATACTCAAAAAGCCAGACAACGTATGATTTTAAGGTGATAACTGCCAGGTAAAGTCTATTAAGAGATAAAGGATGACATGAGGTAATCCTACCCAAAGAGAAGTCGAAAAGCTAAGGCTTTGGGTAGGGATAGATCATACAAGTATGTATGATCCTAGCACATGCTTCTCAACCATTTTATCTCTACGACTTGTCTACATTTTCTGGAATGGAAAAGATTGTAGAAAAGCCATCCTCCTTTTACTTCCCTTTCCTTCTCTTCCTTCCTTTTCTTTTTCTAATAAAGAAAACAGCATATTAGCTTCCTGAGCCAAAGTAACCTTTAAATATAAATCCTTCATTGGAACATATTCCAATGGAATATATTTTATAGAATATTATCTTATAGAATATCTTATGCAATTCATCCATAAGAAAATATACTCAATTGCTTAAGTATTTGTAATGTGACTATAACAAAGTTAGGACAAAACCAACTGGTTTGTCTTTTTATTGTGCTTTGTCTTTAATCACCAATCTCAGTGAACACCAGCTATCACTATTTCAAATGCTGGTTTAATTAATGTCCAGAATGAAATATTATATATCTATAAGCATGAACGGACTTCCAGGTTAGTAAGCATATGATCACAACTATTTTTTTTAAAGAAGGGGAGAAAATACCGTTCTTCCACACTCACATTAATATTTAGACAGAAAGTTTATTTTTACAACAACACTGCAAGAAAAGTTATTGATTGTTATCCTTTTAATGATTGAGCATAGATTTGAACCTGAATCTTTAAACCTAAAGTTTACCCATCACTGGGAGGGCTCATATCTTCCATGAGCTTTAAGTTATCCTCAGGCACATATATTTCTGCTTCCAAAAAGCAATGAGGAGTTGAATGCGCTAGGTATGTAGTAGATTTTCTTGTGCTGTCTAAAGTTAAATAATGTAATCTTACTGTGATTTCCCTGCTCAGAATCCTAGAAAAGGCATGCTAAGAAAGTAACTGAGTTGACCCAAAGGGGGAACATGTCTATATATAGAAGTCAATGAAAAATATTATCCTAGCCTCATTTTTATCTCTCATGTTTTCCATGTATGGGAATTATTTTTGAGAGAATCACCCTCTTTGATTACAGTTGAAAATAACATCCCAGGAGAATTTTTAAAACCACATTATGAATTATTCATTGACATAGATCTGTGTAGAATTTCTGAAGAATTATCTCAAATTTTAATGACAAATCAAATAAATCTGCAGTACAGAAATTCAGCTCTGTACATTTATATTTGGTTTGTTTTAAGATTTGAGTTCTTTGGATGTATTTAGAAGAGAGACAATATGAACAAAACAATTCTCAGTGCATCCCAGAAGTAAATCCCTTTGAATCATTCATATCAGTTAAATGGTTTTAGGATTACATGGCATTTCACAACTGGATTTTTTTTACGTAGGCTAGTAGTTTCTGGTGTGGCTAGGAGTGAATTAAGATCGTAATTGTTCCAAAGTACTGTATTTTCTCTCTTGAAGTAATCTTAATGACTTGACAATTAAGCTTATATGACAACTACTACATGAATGGATAGTGCCAGATAGCTACATTTTTGTATTAACAAGGGGCATGATTTTAAGAAACATCATACATTATTATGATGTTTATAGTACTGACAGCTTTGACACAGTGTCTGATGTTTATAGTGGCTCTGGAAATACAGCTGTTTAAATGGGAACAAAACTTAAGTATGATATTAAGTGATAACTCATTTTGGCTGGGATTAAATTATAATAAAATTATTAACAGCAAACTGAGAAACCCTCATAGTCAACAGGACAGCTAATGACAAAAATAATTAAAAATGCATATTGCATAGAATGAAAAAAGGAACATAAAAAGGGGTGATGAAGAATGAGCTTTCAAGAGAAGAATATATGAGGAATGACATCACAAGAAGAGGATAATCAGAGATGAAAAACTGAAACAAGGTAAAATAAAAACAAGAAAGATGATTAAAAAGTAGGAAAGTTAGTTGAAATTGAAAAGAAGTCTGATTCATCTATGTGTACTGGAGAAAGCCATAAAAGAACAAAATTATATATAGTATGGATAATTAGGACAATGGGGAAGTAGAATGTAAAATCTAGAGCAAGTGCATCCAAACTTTTGGCTTGCTTGGGTCGCATTGAGTGGAGAGAATTGTCTTGGATCACATGTAAACTACATAATGTAGTTAATAACACAAATAACAGACTTCCTTTATTTTGGGGAGGGTGTTGCAGGGCAGCTTTACTAGTCCTAGGCTGCATGTTGCCCATGGGCCACCAATTGGACACATCTGATCTAGAAGACAGGAAGAAAGAGCTTTCCATTTATGATACATTTACAGAAGACCTCTGCATAAGGTGAAGGAGAGGTCTTACCTACAAAGAATAAGTCTATTGGAGAGAGGGAGGGAAAGGGGGTTCATCTGACATAAGAAATGGTCACATAACTTATATGCAAATACAAATAAGATATAAAAAAGACAGGAATTTGGAATAGACAATGAATTACAAATATTAGATAAAATTTTGATTGTCCCAGATGAAAACTTATTATCTAAAATATATAAACACTTATTAGAATGGGATAGGGCAGAGGAGATTGTAAAAGGATCAATGATTGCATGGGGTAGAAATTTTGGACATACAATTGATTTAGAACAGTGGGAAAAGATTTGGAATACCAATTATAAAATAACAAAATCAGTGGCTTACAAGATGTTCTGTCGTTGGTATATGGCACCTTCACCAGAGGTTGTATTCAGCAGGTTCTGATCAGTTCTGGAGAACCAGTAGCAGAAATTTTGAGTAGTTCAGAGAACCGGCAAATACTATCTCTGACTGCAGATTTTACAGTATCCTTCCCCTGCCACGCTCACCAAGCCATGGCCACAGAACCGGTAGTAAAAAAAAGGGGCGGCATATAAATAAAACAACAACAATAAATACTTAAAAAGAATTAAACTAACAGTCCCAAAACACAATTACAAAATACAAAATTTAAAATCAATCCAAAAATCTAAAACCACCCCTCCCAAGGGTCACAGCCCGGATTGGTTAAATAACCAGGTGTTCAGGTCATGGTGGAAGGTGCGGAGGTCAGGGGCCAAGTGATTCATATGTGGTTAGAGGAGATAATTGAAAATAAAATTGATTTTGTCCCAGAACTATTCCTCTTAGGAATAATAAAAAGAAACTATAACAGAAAGATAAAATATCTTACATTACATGTAGTAACAGCAGCTAGAATTTCCTACGCACAGTACTGGAAGACAATAAACATAAGAATAGAAAATGTAAATAAATGTATATAATAGTTATGAGGGTATGGAAGTAGTGTGTATCGAAAGATTGGATAGGATGTATAAATGTATATATATTGTCCACAGTATTGCTCAATTAGTAATGGTATTATGTATAAATGGAAAAACCCAATAAAGTGTTGGAAAAAAAAGAAATGGTCACATAACAAAAAGGTCAAAATTTCCCTGTGTGTTACTCTTTTTCTTGTTTGCTCTGTCTCGGCATAATTGGACATTTTGTGAAAGGCTACTTCTGGGTTTTGTTTAATTTTTCCAGACATTTTTTAAACAATCAAGGACAATATGTGAGAGTGACAGAACAGAATCTGGCAATGAGGAGAAGAAAAGCAACTACGGTTACAAACCCTGGGGAAAGCCTTTTTGGCACAAGAAGGTTACTGCTGTGTAAACATGAATTTTATTTATACTTTGGCAGCAATAAGAAGAGACAGTCCCAGATGACTACAAAACAGATCCATTGAGCTGTAACATACAATGACTTCAAACATTTCAGTTTTTTAACTAGACCTCTCTATCAGGATATTCATGAATATTAAAAATCAATTCTGCATATTAAACAGACAACAAAATACAGGCAGGAGCAAATAAAACAAAATTGAGGGCTTAGAAACAGATGCAGACTTCTATGTTTATTGTCCCTACTAGCATTGTTAAGTAAAAATTGCTTCAAAGTATCTTTATCAGCGTTAATAGTCTTAAACTCAGCCCATGAATATGTTGTATGGAGAAAAAACTTAATTGAAATCTAATCCTTAGTATTATCCCATCATAATTAAACCCAGCTGATTAATTTGGGGAGGAGAAACTAAGCACGTGTTCCTTCCTGTTGTTATAAATGAAGCTTTAAAAAGCTTCATTTGAACAGGGTCATTGCTGAATAATCTCTCTTGTTTATGGGAAATGTGGATAAGTAATTTGAAGTACAGGGCCAACATTAATTTGTTTCACATATTATTTGCAATTTGACAGGAAAGAGGAGGAGGAAGTGAAGAGGAGGGAAGGAAAAAACAGCCTGCACCTTATCCCAAGATTCAACTAGCAGCCAAATGAAACTTGGGAGTTGTTCATCTAATTTTTAAAAACTACATTTTAAATTAGGCCCAGGCCTTTTAAATATTCCATATGTAGCATGCCAGAGAGCTATCTGTTTCAGTGTAAGTTTCTAACTTTATATCAGTTCATGAAAATTTATTTATTTATGACAACTAGTCTGTTTCATTCCAACATTTCAAGACACATTATTATATAAGTGAATTATTCAAGGAAAAATTGGATTAAATGACATATGTAATAAAGCCATGAGTCTTAGAAGTTAAGGAAATCAGACCAGCAAGGGGGAACACAAATTCTGCCATATAGAAGAATAAGAAACAATGTCAGTCTGCATACTTCTTCAGCTTCCACATTGCTTCTTTGAAATATCCAATTTTTACACTATGAATATTTTAATTGATGAAATTGAAAAAAACCAGATAACACCAAGTACAAGTCCAGTGGCAGCAAAAAGTTCACTTCAGATGAAATTCCCTGTCCATCTTAAAAATGCTGCAGTTCAAATTCTGTATAATCTTCTGTAGAAAATATACATCATTCTGCTGATGTATCTTTCAGTGTATCCAAGGGATGGATAACTAACGGTTTTACATAATGTAGAAGAAGCTGTTCAACAGACATTTCCAGAGCATATTTCCTTGAACAATTATCAGGGTCTGTGCTTTTTCTCCCAATTTATTATTTTTTTCAGTGCAAAAACTGATCAAGAACATGTTATCAAACAAAATGTACAGGTAGTCCTCGGCTTACAAACATTTGTTTAATGACTGTTCGAAGTTACAATGTCACTGAAAAAAGTAAGTTATGACCATTTCAAACCATTGCAGCATCTCCATGGTCACATGGTCAAAGTTTTATTTATTTATTATTTATTATTTGAACTTGTATGCCGCCCCATCTCCGAAGACTCGGGGCGGCTCACAGCTAAAAACAAAGACAATAAATACTTAAAAAACAATTAAACAATTTACAAGTCCAGATACTAAAAACCAATTACACAATTAATGTTAAAATCTATCCCCTCCCAGGAAGGGTCACAGCCGGGTTGGTCAAATAACCAGGTCTTTAAATCACTGGCGGAAGGTCTGGAGGTGGGGCCAGGCAGAGCTCAAAGGCAGTTGATTCCAGAGGTCAGGGGCTGCGACAGAATAGGCTTTCGCGCGGGGACCACCAGCCGGCATTGGCCGCCGCGGGACCCGAGGTCCTTGCCTATGTGCTTGCAGGGCAGGCACTTTGATATCGGCAGAAGGCGGCTCCCTTAAATATTGAGGACCCATGTCATGCAGGACTTTGTATGTTAAAACTAAAACCTTGAATCTCACAGTGCAACCAGCAACCAATGCAAGCAGCAGGGAGGGCAACATGGGAGAATCGGAAACTCCCATCACCACCTGCCGCATTCTGCACCAGCTGCAATCTCGGATGGTATGCAAGGGCAGTCCTAAATAGAAGCGTTGCAGTAGTCGAGTCTAGAGGTAACAAGAGCATGAGTGACTGTCGCAGGGCATCCGGTCCAGAAAAGGCGGAGCTGATGAACATAAGCGGGCTGGGCAAAGCCCCCTGGCAGCGGCCCCACCTGCTCCTCCAACTGAGCCATACATCCAGGAGGACCCCCAGATTCCGCCCCTATCCACAGGGGCAACACCTCTCCCCTATGGCCAAAGATGGACATTCCTGACTGGGCCGAGATGCGGTATGCACAGCCACTCAGTCTTGGCGGGTTGAGTCGAAGCATGTTCCAGCTCATCCAGGTCATACCGCATCCAAACACCGGGTCATCAGGGAGGGCATCACTGATCTGGTTTGGGGTGGAGATGTACAGCTGAGTATCATCAGCATACTGATGGAAGCTCACCCCAAAACCACGGATGATCTCACCCAGCGGCTTCATGTAGATGTTAAATAAAAGAGGGAGAGGACCGACCCTGAGGGACCCCACAAGAGCACCCTCGGGTGACCTCACCCCCACCAACACCGTGCGGCCCGAGGTAGGAGGAGAACCACTGAAGAACAGTGCCCCCCACTCCCAACCCCAGTGTAAAGGATACCATGGTATGTATGAAAGCATGAAAGTCTAATAGGACCAGGACAGAGGAAAGACCCTGTCCCGAGCCCTCAGAGGTCATCCATCAGCGACCAATGCCGTCTCCGTGCTGTAACCGGGTGGAAGCCCGATTGATCTGGATCCAGGTAGTCTGCTTCATCCAGGAAGCGGAAACTGCTGAGCCACCACACTCTCAACAACCTTAGCCAGAAGCGAGGTTGGAGACTGGGCGAGATTGTCTAACACGGCGGGTCCAGGGCAGGCTTCTTCAGGAGGTCTCACTGCCTCCTTCAAGGGAGGAAAAGACCCTCCCAGCGTTGTATTGCGGAGCCAACCACAGGTGGCCTCCCTGGCGGCATAAGTCAGCCAGGAGGGACACAGGTCCAACAAACATGTGGTGGAGCTCAGGCGTCGCATAGTCCTGTCCACTTCATCCTCGGAACAAGATGAACTCATCCCAGATCACACGGCCAGACTACCTGTATCCGTTCCTCGACCACTGCAAATCAGAGGACAACTGCTGAATCAGTCTTATCCGACAGAATATGACCAAACTCCTCAGCCCTACCCTGCAATGGGTCGCCCCTCCCCATACCAAGGAAGGCGGGTAACCCGAAACAGGGGCTTTGGGCGGTTATCTCGGACGCTATGAGGGCAGAGATCGGAGATACTGAAAGATCCAAGACTCTGAGGAGATTTATTTATAACAGAGTAGAACAATCAATAAATATATTATAAATATAGAGTCTTTCTTCTTTCGTTCCTCTTAAACAGTTCTTCAGGAACTAGAAGTCTCTATGAGATTCACAATTCTTCCTCTCATAACCTCTCCTTAAATATAGCTAACCTCTTTTAGAAAGTCCCTTTCTCTTTAGGTTACAGATCTTCTCTCAGATCCCTTTGCTATATCTTCTCATACACAGACCTCAGTCTGTCAGATCCCAATATCTCCTCAGAGTCTTGGATCTTCTCAGTATCTCCGATCTCCTCTTTAGTATCTTAGATCTCCTCAGAATCTCCTCTTTAGGCCTCTAACCTTTGTTTAGGCCTCTAACCTTTGTTTAGGCCTCTAACCTCTGTTTAGGCCTCTGACCTTTGTTTAGGCCTCTGTTTAGGCCTTTGACCTTCCTCCTGATATGGCTGTCATTTAATACCAGAGTGGCTCGTGATGCCACTCCAGGGCATCTGGTATTACCCTGTGATTGGTGGATTTGGTTTGCCTCCAAATCCCCACAAGTTTGTAAACTGTATAGCAACACCAGAAAGTTCCACTTTCTGACATATTATATTGATTCTAGATACCTTTGATATATTATTATGGAATCATAGTTCATTACCAAGAACTTGAAAATTCGCAATGCAAGCCTTATAATCATGTAAAATGGAAGAACAGCCATACTTCTGTCCACAAAATAACTCATTTAATATATTTTGATGACATGGTTTTTATCTAAAGAATAAACAAATTTGGATTAGTCAAAATTGATGTGAATTTTAGATTTTAAGGAAAGAGAATTTAAAAGCAACCCATCCCTTCCATCTCTGATGCTATAGCTTGATTTGGTATAAATTAAGAGTTCATTGTAGTTAAATCTAAAAGAGAAGTAGAAATTGCTTTGCTGCAATCCAAAATGGAGGATTGCAACTTGTTAGTTAGAAGCTAAGCTTATTAGTCTGTTAGACTTTTAATTATGTATTATGAGTCGGATAATATCTAAATAAAGTCTTAGTGGTTCAGGAAAAAAGAATACTCTTTTAAATTTTTCAACAAAAATATATACTGTAGGCTAAACTAAGACTTTGAAATTAAGTAAAGGGCCATTGTACCAAACCTAGGATAGTCTACGATTCTAAGTCACAATAGACACATAGCTTTTAATATCTCCCAGACTGAAAGTCACTAACAATTCTGTATTGGTGCCATTGACTGAAGAAATTTCTTACATAACCTATATTCTTGGCCAATACCTGAAATATACAGAGATTAAGGAATTGTGAAACAATTTCCAAGATGGTGTCTGCATCTCATCATTCATGCTATTTATGGCAGCAAAGGAAAATCCATGAAAAGAAAGGAAACTGGGCTATAATCCAAATCAATTCATAGCCATGGTGAAAAAAAAAGACAAATCTAGATTCATCAGAAACCTCAACATCAGCCTGTTCCTTTCCTACTTTAAACTGTTTTTATGTATTGCATAATTGGCCAAGGAATTTTTTCCTGCTTCAGCTAAATGGCTTGCCATAAATTAGATACTAGAATTTCTGCCATTTATAAAAAAACATTTGAGCCTGATTATGAAATTATTGCATAGCCCCAAATAACATTTGTTTTTGCTACATGTCTGAGATCTTTCATAAATACTTCCATACTCTAAAAACATCTAATATTACCCTCCATGGATGGCATTCACAAAATAGTCAAAGCTGAAAAATGATTTATGTGAATCCAATCAATCATGGTCATCCTGTATTCTGTAAGCAATCATAAAAATCAAATATTGTTCCAATTATCCCACTATTACTGACTATAAATGAAAATTTATTAAAAATAATCATAGGCGGCTTTTTGTTATTTAAATATAACAAACATGTATCTCATATCTTATGTCAATGGAAACTGGCAAGGTGATTATCCAGATTGCTCATGTCATAATAAATGTTTGAATGAGTGTATTGAGTTATGTATTTAAAGTAGTTTAGAAAACTATTAATTCATGTGGAATAGTCACTCTATTGTCAATATTTTAAGTCAAATCGCTAGGACAGGGCTGTCAAGCTCCTGGCCCACTAGCTGGATGTGTCACGTGCTGTCCACACCCACACCTGGATTAGCGAAGGGGAAATGACCTCAATAGGTCATGTGATGCCACCGTGATGACATGAGTTTGACACCTCTGCTCTAGGAGATACTTATCTATGGACTTCCTAATTTGTATACTGTTACTAACTTCAAAGCTATAAATTGCTGAGAGAAGAGAAATATTGTATCAGTTGTTAATTGGAAGGGGCGGAACGAAAGCTGAAGGAATACATTTTTGGGAAAACTCAAATAGAATCTTTTTTAAAAAAAAATAAGTCCATGGTATTTATTATGTTCTTATGTTAAAATTTTGCTAGTGTTCACTAAAAGTACTATATTAGAAATTGAGATGGGAAGGCATAATATGTGCCTATTTGCTTATGACCTGTCCAACCTAATCTATAAAGCCGTTGGCAATACCCAGTTAGTGAGAAATTTGATTGAGTTTATGAAGTTTATGAAAAAATTGGAAAAAAATCACAAAATTCTGTTGGCTTATTGTCTGTTTTTCCTAACACAAATACTGATGTGACATAAGAAATTGTTGTATTTCCTATTGTTAGCTGCCAGGTTTGTCATTGCAAAACATTGGAGAAGTAAAAAAATGTTCTCATTGGATCATGATACTTAAGAGTGTGGAAAATGAGTCTGGCTGAAAAACTAATAAAGAATAGAAATACTTTACTATTAGTTTACAAATGTGCCAGAATAAAATTCTGATTATATTAATGCTTTCTTTTTCTTTCAAATAAAACAGCTTTATCAATGTTTGTATGTATACAGTGGTGTATATATGCATATAGAGAAGATTTCATTGATTTCTTTTTCCCACCTATTTATTTTTATTTATAATTCTTTTTTAAAATCTTATTTTAGATTAGATTTTAAGGATGAGGAAGTTATACTTTTTAATAATGATTGTATACAGTTTTGTTATATAACATTTCATATTACTTAAAACACATTATCTGATCAAATATTTTGGTTTTGGCTAGAATTGAACAAACCGATTGGTGATTCCATATACAATGGATGGTTCATCCATCAAGAAAATGTTTTGTTAAAGTGTCTAAATTCAAGCAACTTTATTACAAAATATTTGTTTGGATGATTGCTATCGAAATATAAGTTGTCCTCCAGAGCATTCAGAAGCTGCAGCTGGTGCAAAATGAGGTGGCATGCGTTGTTCCATACTTCCTCAATCACATCTCTGTCCACAAGTGCCATTGGTTGCTAGTATGTTTCTGGATGCAATTCATGGTGTTGCCTATGACCTATAAAACACTATATGTCACAGAACTGGGTTATTTGAAAAACTGTCTCTTGCCAGTTGTATGTTCCCCCTGCAGACAGGAAGACATGTTTATGGTCTTATCTAGGTCATCTGGGAGACTCAGGAAGAGACCCTTTTCTGCCATGACACCTATCCTGTGGAACATCATTCCCTGGAACTTTGATTGGCCCTGACCCTACTAGTCTTTAAGAAGGCCATGAATGCTTTTGTTGCTATGTCTGGAAGTCTGGCAATAGTAGAGAGCTCTTACAATATCTATGTTGAATGCAATGCAAAAGTGGATGTGATTATTTTAATTTTCTAAGTGGTTTCTGGTATTTTATGTATTTCTATATAGTTTGTTTTACATTTTTATGGATTTGTTCAATTTTCCCTGCTGTAGCCCTTTAGAGGCATTTAGGTGAGATGAACATGTATACAAATTGAATACATACATTAATAAAATATGTACTGAATTTATGGTTCCTGAATTAAATATGCAGTGCACTAAGCCTAAATATATTACTCATCCTTTGTGGGATTTTTCCTCCCATAATTCAGCTCTATGTTGCTGACAATTGTAGATTGTACAACAGGACATGGCCATTCAATATATAGTCCCAGTGTACTGATTCCTGACTAGTTGCACAATCCTAATAAGAAGATATAAAGTTGCACAATCCTAATAAGAAGATGGAAGAAAAGACTTGGTATGAGCAGAGAAGACCAAGAGTTTCAAGACAAGATTCTATTTAGCTACATATTCTTATACTTCAAGAGGAGCATAAATCATTACTACATATCCACAAAAATGCATAATGATTCAGGCTCAAATAGCTGCCAGAAAGTACCAAAAAAACAATGAAGAATTTAATAGTTTTTTTAAAATTACATTTATAGTTAATGAGAAACATGAATTTTGGGGGAAAAATGGCATTTTGATAAAACCCAGTTCACAGCAGATATTTTGAGGAATTGCATAATCAGAAAAGATGATCTCTCCTGCTCCATTTTTCAGTATCTTATTACAATTTGTACTCTTGCTCCTTCTCCCCTTCACCTCTTTGAATCACAGTTTGCTTCACTTTTTTTTTTTTTTAAATTACATTTATGCCTGAGCCAGGTTTGAACAAAAATTGCACCATTTGTAAAGTAAAATGACTTAGAGCCATTAGGTTTAAATTATGATGCACTCTGATAATGGCATACAAACAAAAATTCATCTTCAACTTACAGTACAAGTGGGATATTTATATTCTTTTATGTCCTTTGATATCTGCTCAACACCTACAGTAGTGTTATGTATGTAGGTTTGAATGTCATTGGTTTAGTTTGAATTATTCTTGTAAAATGTCAAATAGGATTGGTTTAAAAGTGGGAAAACCCTGCACTCTGATTGGCTGGCAACTACGGCTGCTGGCTATAAGTAGCAGCCGGAAAGTTGGGTCCAGAGCTGTAGTCACTAATAAACTCTTCACTGAAGCTCTTCGCGTCTGACTCTTCATGCAAACTTAACACTGGCGGAGGTGGGATCCCCTGAAGAGAAGACAAGCAGAAGACAAGCAGAAGAGCGAGATGTGTGCTGAACACCCCCCAGCCCTTCGATCCGGTGGCAGAAGACTGGGAATCGTCGATCGCTTCCAAATGTATTTGGAAGGAAACGACCTCGCCGACATCTCCGGCGGAAGAGGGCGGTCTTCCTTCGCAGTCTTCAAGATGGCGAAGGCATTGGCGAGCTGCAGACGTGAAGGTAATGGAATGGCCTGATTTAGAAAAGCTTTTAAGAGCCCATTATGCCCCACAAGTATTGTGCCTCATTAAGAGACACGAGTTTTCCGTCGGGATCAAGGAAAGCGAAAATTAACGACTTCATGGCAAGCTTAAGAGACATTGGGGGTGCATCGAGTTTAACAGCTTGGAGGAGGCCATGCCGATCGGTTTGTTCTAGGCCTCAAAGACAAGGTGCTTCAGAGCAAATTATTATTAAAACCTAAGATCATGTTAAGGAGGCCATAGAAGAGGCCTCCTCAGCAGAAGCCACTAAGTCCTCAGCAGCAGCCATGAAGAAAATTAACAAGGCCTCAAGCCATCCTGATGTGGAAAAGTCCACAACAATTCATTGCAGCAGATAGATTCTGAATCAGACTGTAGTGAGGTGGAGGAAGGAATTTATAGAATCAGAATGGAAAAGAAAAAGAAAGACCTGGGAAGAAAAAGGCAAGACTTTTATTGCAGAGGTTGTGGGGGGCACCCCGCACTGAATGCAAGTTTCTTGATACCATCTGCCTTCGTTGTGAAAAAGAGGTCATTTAGCAAGAGTCTGCAAATCATCCAGAACTCCTCCACACAGAAGAAAGTTTCCTGACAAAGATTTCAAGCCCAACAACTTCAGTGAGAAAATGGGGCAACTCAGAAGCAAATGGGAAGAATGAAACTCATCAAACAGTCACCATTGGTCATTCTTCACCCTTGAAAGCAGAAAAGTACATGTGAAGGTACTCATTGAAGGAAGGCCTTGCCAAATGGAAGTGGACTCAGGCTCCTATTTATCTATGGTGTCATGGGACACTATTCAGCTACTTCCCAACATTCAGAAGAAACATTTCCAGAAGCAAGCACTGACTCTTAAAGACTACCAGGGGAACAAGATTCCAGTAGTTGGAACAAGAGAATTCAACGTGAAGTTTAAAGGCCACACAAAACATTTGCCCCTGACCATCGTGGACAAGGATCGCCCAAGCTTGCTGGGACTTGAGTGGTTCAATCCACTAGGCATCGAGGTGACTGGCATCAATCACGTGAGCAACTCTGAATGGGAGGAGGCCTTGAAGTCTGAGTTTCCAGAGGTCTTCAGCAAAGGATTGGACAAGTATATGGGGACCCCTATCACTTTCAACCTAGATCCCAGGGTGCCCCCGATTCGTTTAAAGCCCAGAAGGATCCCATTTGCTTTAAAGGAAAAAATTGATGCACAATTAGATAAATTAATAGCTCAAGGGGTTTTAGAGCCCACTGACCACTCCAGATGGGAGACACCCATAGTCACATCAGTCAAGACTGATGGGTCAGTAAGAATCTGTGGAGACTACAAGGGGACACTGAACCATGCGCTGCAGCAGAGCGCATACCCAGTTCCAGTGGTGCATCATCTGTTACATTCACTTGGCAGGGGTACAGTCTTTGCCAAATTGGATCTGGCCCAGGCATATCAACAACTAAGAGTTGATGATGCCACTGCAAAGGCCCAAACCATTGTGACTCATAGAGGTGCCTTCAAATGTAAATTTGGAGTAAGTGTGGCACCAGGCATCTTTCAAAGCCTCATGGAAAGGATGCTCCAAGGACTGCCAGGGGCAGTGCCTTACTTTGATGATGTGTTAATCTCTGCTGAAAATGACACTCAGTTACAAGAAAGACTCAGAGAAGTCCTTACCAGATTCAGGAAAGCGGGGTTAAAAGTCAAGGAAGAAAAATGCACTCTTAAAACTGACAAGGTTGAGTTCCTGGGCTATATGATTGACAAGCATGGCATCCACCCTACCGATGCCAAGGTTCAAGCAATCAAAGAAGCCCCTAGACCTAAATGCAAAACAGATTTGCAAGCTTTCCTTGGACTCATTAACTTTTATCACATGTTCCTACCTCAGAAGGCAACCATTGCAGAACCATTGCACAGATTACTTGACAAAAAGTCTGTTTGGGTCTGGGGAGGAAGGAACAATCAGCATTTAACAGTATTAAAAGACTAATCACGTCTGATGCTGTACTGATACAGTTCTCTGAGAATTTGCCTGTTGTACTGACTTGTGATGCATCCCTTTGGAGTGTGGGGGTTTTGAGCCACAGGCTTCCCAGGGAGAAGCCCCTATTGCATTTTACTCTCGCACTTTGACCAAAGCAGAGAGTTACAAGGAAGCATTGGCAATTGTTGCAGCTGTTAAGAAATTTCATGAATATCTGTATGGGAGAACATTTACCATTGTTACAGATCACAAACCTTTGTTAGGCATTGTGGCAGGAGACAAACCTACACCTACTATCCTGTCACCAAGAATGCTGAGGTGGACTGAATTTCTTGCTGCTTATTCATACAAACTTATCCACAAGCCTGGCAAGGACATTGGACATGCTGATGCACTGAGTCGTTGCCCACTTCCTTGCCACAAGGAGGACTTTGAACCTGAAACACACACCTTTTTCCTAGAAACTGTTGCCAAGCTTCCAGTTCATGCTGCTGAAATTGCCAGAGAGACTGCCAAAGACACTTTATTGGCTCCTGTTATAGGCTGGATTAAGAAAGGTTGGCCTCTTCAAGATCTACCTCAACTTGCCCAACCTTTTAAATCCAGGCAAACTGAATTATCTGTATTAACAGGATGTATTTTGTGGGGTAACAGGGTGGTTATTCCTACAAAACTGCAAAAAGAGGTTTTGGAAATGTTACATGAGGGTCATCCAGGTATTGTCAGAATGAAGGGATTGGCCAGGAGTTGGCCAGTATGGTGGCCAGGTATTGACAAAATGGTTGAAAACTGGGTTGCATCTTGTCCCAACTGTCCCACCTCTCTCCCCCAAACAGGAATGGGAATGTCCTAGGGGCCCATGGTCTAGGATTCACATTGATTTCAGGCCCTACCAGAGGGCACACCTTTCTTATTATAGTAGATGCATATTCCAAATGGCTAGAGGTAATCCCTATGGCATCCACCACAACTGATGCTGTCATCAAGCAGCTCAAAAAACTTTTTGTAACCTATGGGTTACCTGATGTTCTTGTCTCTGATAATGGCCCTCAATTTACATCCAACCTTTTTGAATCCTATTTAGCACAACAGGGTATCAGACATGCCCTTACTGCCCCTGGGCACCGGCGGGCTGAGCATGGTATGTTTTACCAAGGAGAAGCTTCAGCAACTGGGTCCTGGGGACATCACTGAGAAAGTTGAAAAACTTCTTAGTGTTCAGCACATCACTCTAACCCATCTAATAACTTATCCCCAGCAGAGTTGTTGATGGGTAGGAAACTTAGGTCTTCCCTTGACCGCCTTCATCCCGCACCCAATGCACCACTAGATTCCACTTCCAAAGTTCGCACATTCAGTGTGGGTGATTCTGTTTATGCTAAGAACCTTATGGGTGAACCTTTGTGGATTCCTGCTGAGATAACTCAAATCACAGGGCCTCATTCTTACAGGGTGCAAACAGAGGATGGACTCCTCTGGAGCAGGCATATTGATCAACTTAGATCCAGGTTCTCTCAGGAACATCGCATTGTTCCTCTCTAGTTCCCTCACCTGATGTCAATTCTAGGGGAAGGGGAGGAACAGTAGGATAATCAGCAAGCAAGAATCCACCCCATGTGTAACGAGCCGTTACGACAGGAACCATTCCAAAACCTGTCACAATGCCAAAATCCATCCTTAGAAGTGGAAGATTGTACATCACTACCTGACTTGGGTGCTGACATTGGGCTGGAGATGGGTTGGGAGGAGAGACCAGATTCTAACAATCAAACAGGGTCTTCTTTCACAGGAAGTCCCAGGGAAATGTCAGCAGACACATTTCCTCTCTCACTGGGTGAGAATGTTAAAACTTCTGAACCACGAAGGTCTCAACGTACACGTAAGAGCCCCACCTATTTAAAAGAATACATTAGATAGGTTGGGGTTTGGGTATGGACTGAACCTAGTGGGGAGGGGTGTTATGTATGTAGGTTTGAATGTCATTGGTTTAGTTTGAATTGTTCTTGTAAAATGTCAAATGTTTGTAAAATGTTTAAAAAGTGTGGGAAAACCCTGCTCTCTGATTGGCTGGCAACTATGGCTGCTGGCTATAAGAAGCAGCCGTAGCCCAGCCAAGATGGGTCCATTCGAGCTGTAGTCACTTAATAAACTCTTCACTGAAGCTCTTCGTCTGACTCTTCATGCAAACTTAACAGGCAGAATGACTTGTTCTCCTTTCACATATGGTCAATAAATTGATAAAAATGAGCCTCATGTAAATGTACAATAAATGCAATGTAATTCTCCTGCTTCTGCAGCACTTTCTGTGCCCCTTTAAAGTTTTCAGTGAAATTTCAGATTGAAAACAGCAAAACCAGCAGCAACATCACTCAACATACACAAAAAGGAATTGAGTTCCATGGATAAATTTAAAAAAAGAAAATGTCAGAAAAGGAAAACTCAAATCCAAGCTGAAAACAGCTCATTAGTAATCCAGTCCAATGTACTGCCTTAGAGTCAATAGTTTATGGTCAGTAACATTTTCAAAGATACATCTAAATTTAGCAGTGACTAACCCATAAAAGATTACTTTTTTCTAAAACAGATTTTCAAACAGCAAAGTTAAATCTCTAATAAACGTTATTTCCTTCTCCAGTGTTGGGATTAATAAATAAATAAAAGAAGGAAAAACTGGCTGTTGTCTTTTATCAAGGAAGAAAAAAAAAAATAATGGATGCAAATCTTCATTTATTATTGTTTAATAAATATTTGAACTTTTGCAAAAAGAAAATAATAATGTTAAGTTATATAACCATTACAATTTATTAAGGAGTTCTGGAATGGCAATATTACTAGAAAACAAATACAAATTCTTGACTTTTTCATTAATTTTTTTTTCATTGACTGATTCCTCCATATTCATTAGCTATTCCTTATTTATTCATCTAACTTATTACATGTTTTTATTTGTTAGATCATTATCTCGCCCATGGATCAAATAGATAAGTTTAACTTTTAAAAGTCAACCCGAAAAAGAATAGTCAAGAACATTAAATAAATAAAAGCCAAATTCTGAAATCTATCAAATTCAATATGTGATATAATGCTTTTAAGCTGGTGAAATGAAATACTAAATGGGGTCCTGTTTCATCTAGGATACACCTTCTGCAGTGAAAGATTATTTAGAAATAATTTTATGAACAGATATATAATTTGCCTGCTACTGTTTTACTTTAAATGGTATTTAATTAAAATTCTTTTGAGATCATTTTCTCTCAAGATATGCAACATAAATAATTAACACATGAAGCAATGAGGTATACTTTAGTCAGAATGTACATAGTAACTCTGAAAGAATAAGTATCTATACACACACACACACACACACACACACTATCTATGCATGAATTATTTAACCATGCTTTTCCAAACATAGGCAAATTTATTTGTTCTTCATTTTAACTGATTGTATTTCTCAAGTGTGCATTTATGATTTGAAAGAGGAGAATAAATTTTGGAAACTATCAGATGAATTACTTTGGATTTAAAAGGATTTCAATAATATAGTGAAAGCTGATGCTAATGGCAATCTCTGATAGCATATAGAATATACAGTATATAGAATTTATTGGTAAAGAAATATATATCAGAATAAGATTCTAACAGTTTCTGTATGATTTTATACAAAAGATTTGTCATATGTCCTAAAAATTCTAACATGGAAACAATCCAATATAATAATGAATTAATTTGATTTTCTCTCTGTTTTAAAATGGATAAAACAACAAATTTTCTTCTAAAAAGCAATCCCCAACTGCACTGTGCCAATATTAGTAAAGTCATTAATTGCTATGCTGTGAGTTCTGCATAATAGGTCATGTGATCAAATGAAGTGAGTACACACAAGATTAGATAGAATTTGTGAGCCACCCATATCAATCCCATATTCATACCATGCAACCCAAACCAATGTCCAAACTGATCATGAATGAATCCTCCCATTATGGGCAATCCATGCATTTGTACCATAAGGTTGGTGTTTTGAATTTCACCACAAAAAAGGCACAGGTATTTAACCTGGTATTCATTCACATCAGGAAGCAAGGAAACTATTATCAGAGGATGACAGACACAATCAATTTTAAGAAGGTGAAGCTAGTTTCAGAAATGGTTTCACTACTAAACATTTAGTATCAACAAATCATCCAGAGCAGGGGTCTCCCAGCAAAGCTGGCTGGGAAATTCTGGGAGTTGAAGTCCACCAGGCTTAAAGTTGCCAAGGTTGGAGACCCCTGATCCAGAGAGATACCAAGGGAAATAAAATTGTTCTGTGAATTTGCAAGCAAATGCTGTTTTTATGGTGCCTATGAACTCTATGAGGTTGACTTCTGAATTCCACAAACACTGGAGCCTTACAAGATCTATTCCTGGCTCAAATGATGATCCTCCCTTTGGGAACTTTCCAAGATTATAATTTTTCAACCTCAGAAGACGTTAGACATAAAAATCAAAACACACAGATCCAGTGTCAGATTTGTCCCTCTATGGTTGAGGTACTGTCTCCAAACCTGTAAAGGATTAAAAAAAATTCCTACAGCCCAGAGACTTAGTGTTCATGTTTTTAAGAAATAATCTTTTTAGTTATTTAAAATTTAAGTGTTAGGTGCTGAAGTAGGGTTTGTCTGTGTATGTTTTTCTTAGAAATTGTAGAAAAACTTCTAAAATTCATTTATTTTAAAGGGTGCCTAAATAAAATGATGGTGGTAGTTTTGTAATTATCAAAAACGTTTATACAATGTTATGTGTGTGTGTTTATTCACATTGGGAATAAGTTGTGTTGTTTTGCAGACTTTTATTTTTATTTTAAAACATGGCTCTGATTGTAAAAGTTGTTTCGAGGCATAGATTATACTCATT
This sequence comes from Naja naja, assembly GCA_009733165.1. Classification (NCBI taxonomy): domain Eukaryota; kingdom Metazoa; phylum Chordata; class Lepidosauria; order Squamata; family Elapidae; genus Naja; species Naja naja. Next base: position 10,659,613 of record CM019152.1, read on the forward strand.
AAGTTCATATGTTATCACTGGGCAAATTCTGCAGTTTTGTCACAAGACATCTGTCTCTTTTTTAATAAACAGGATGTACGAAGTCTTACTAATAATCTGTGCGTATCAATTTACATTCCATCAAAATTTGTCAGTCCAAAATCCAAGCAGATATAACATCAGTCAATATATAGAAGAGAAAAACATTTTTACAAATATTTAGTATACATTATTTATAAATTGTTTTCATTAGTTATACTTATTTGGCATTTATAGTGAACTTTTGGAAGAATACATTTTAATCAGAGTAAAATGGTTTTATTAATTTTATGGACACTGCATTAAGTTTTTTTCTCAGCATTTTTAATATTTGGTTTATATTAAACTTTTGTTTAAAGAAAATGCTTTGCTTCTTTTTATAAAACTCTAGTTTTTCTTAACTGAAGTAAAATAAATAAAAGCAACTTAAAGGATTTTTTTCGGATATCACTCTAATTATTTGAAAATTTCTTCATCTCATCTGTTGACCTCTTGTTGGTATCTGTATTTTCCTTTATTCATCTAAGTACAACTTTCTATCTTGTCATGTGACTATGTATTAAAAACTCTATATTATGAAACCAGAAGAAAGTTTCAATAAAGACATTCAGTACAATAAAGTGTATGCCAAGTATCACCATGGCTACAGTAAAATACAGGGATTCTTAAAGGGAAGAGATCCAGATAAATATACCTGATAGCTGTGAGTTGTAATGTTAGCAGAAGTTGGTAGTTGGGTAGTGTTTTTAAGTTCTAGTTCACACATGCACCTGATTAAATAATATAGGTAGTATAGGCTGTTTGTCCACGAAGTTGTCACACACTATAAATATAGCTACATGAAAAAAATAAACCAAGATTTTATTGGCATAATAGCCACATGTGCTTATCATCAAAGAACAAATACATTACCAAAAGAAAAAGGCATAAAAATTGTAAGTATTATTTGTACATATAGCTCAAATAATTACTTATCCTTTAAAGACGTTAAATAAATATACCTTTATTGGACAGTAAGAAGAAAATATAATTGCTAATTTTCATTGCAAAGGCATGAAGACTTATTCTGCCACCATACATAGGGTTCTTGCAAGGGTGAGGAATTTTTACAAGGCTTATGTTAGAATTGGTGCAATACAGATGCAAGGATGGGATATTTAGGAAACAGAAAAGATGGTGTCACCAAGTAGCATAGAGAATGGTAGTCTGGAAGTACTCCATGGTTAGCTTGGTTTTAAAGTGATTTTCAATGTTTTACGTTTGTATATTGGCTCTTGACTTGTTTTAATTGGATTGTTTTTAACTATTGTGAGCTGCTCAGATTCATTTAGTCATGATGAGTGGCTATACAAGTTGAGTCAAAAATAATAAAATATTCTTTCCTACCTGCAGAAAGATTAATCCACAGTTTCTGAGATAGCTTGTTAGTTTATTTTCTGATTGTCTCATTTTAGAATAGGAAGGATTCCATCTTAAACATTTCATTATGAATAGCATTTTTGTTTCCTTGCTCATGATTAAATTGTCATCACAGCAATTTCTTTTCTTGTGAATAATCATTTTATTAATGTTTTATCTTTAGTATTTTAAGAAGTTTTCATAAATCTTTTGTCAGCAAACAATTTAAATGCAATAATAAGGTATAAATAATTTGCAATGTACACCCATGAAGGGGTTAGTATAGCTGTGAGCTTATACATAAAAAAAGGATATTTGTATTTAGGATATGTTATGATAACACTCCAGTGTAACATTTCATTTCTTATATAATGTTCAAACTGGTCTATTACTAAACCAAAAGACAGTTGTTTAAAAGAAATAGCTATCAAGATCATTCCATTGCTTGAATGAGAAAGAGGCACAAGAATATTGATTTAATTATAAGAGGATTCACATATACAGTAATAGCAATCACTAAAATTATTTCATAGTATCTTCTATCATTAAAACTTGTTATCAGAAATGTCTTTCTAACAAGTATAGACTCTTGAAAACTTTGTATTTCAAAAGGAACCTTTTATTGAAAAGGGGTGAAAGCAAGCCAGAATTCAAAGCAGGCTCTGAGTTCCCTCAGGGCATACAACTAGGATGAAGGAAATTAGACACCCCTCCCAACAGTTCGATGTGGATTCCACCAATCCGCAGGTGTGAAGATGTTGTTGTACCAGCATCTCTGAGAAACAGATAAGAAGAAGAAAAATACAGTTCTCTGAGAATTTGCCTGTTGTACTGACTTGTGATGCATCCCCTTTTGGAGTGGGTTTTTTTTTGAGCCACAGGCTTCCCAGTGGGAGGAAGCTCCTATTGCATTTTACTCGCACCTTGACCAAAGCAGAGAGGAACTACAGCCAACTGGACAAGGAAGCCTTGGCAATTGTTGCAGCTGTCAAGAAATTCCATGAGTATTTATATGGGAGAACATTTACCATTGTCACAGATCACAAACCTCTGTTAGGCATTGTGGCAGGAGACAAACCTACGCCCACTATCCTGTCACCAAGAATGCTGAGGTGGACTGAATTTCTTGCTGCTCATTCATACAAACTCATCCACAGGCCTGGCAAAGACATTGGGCATGCAGATGCTTTGAGTCGCTGCCCACTTCCTTCTCACACTGAGGACTTTGCTCCTGAGACTTACACCTTTTTCCTAGAAACTGTTGCCAAGCTTCCAGTGCATGCTGCTGAAATTGCCAGAGAGACTGCCAAAGACACTTTATTGGCTCCTGTTATAGGCTGGATTAAGAAAGGTTGGCCTCTTCAAGATCTACCTCAACTTGCCCAACCTTTTAAATCCAGGCAAACTGAATTATCTGTATTAACAGGATGTATTTTGTGGGGTAACAGGGTGGTTATTCCTACAAAACTGCAAAAAGAGGTTTTGGAAATGTTACATGAGGGTCATCCAGGTATTGTCAGAATGAAGGGATTGGCCAGGAGTTGGCCAGTATGGTGGCCAGGTATTGACAAAATGGTTGAAAACTGGGTTGCATCTTGTCCCAACTGTCAGGTAGTCAGGCCTGCCCCACCTCTCGCCCCCACACAGGAATGAGAATGTCCTAGGGGCCCATGGTCCAGGATTCACATTGATTTTGCTGGCCCTACCAGAGGGCACACTTTCCTTATTATAGTTGATGCATATTCCAAATGGCTAGAGGTAATCCCTATGGCATCCACCACAACTGAAGCTGTCATCAAACAGCTTAAAAGCTTTTGTAACCCACGGGTTACCTGATGTACTTGTTTCTGACAATGGCCCTCAATTTACATCCAACCTTTTTGAATCATATCTAGCACAACAGGGTATCAGACATGCCCTGACAGCCCCTGGGCATCCTTGGCTAACGGCTGGGCTGAGCGTATATGCGATTTACCAAGGAAAAACTTCAGCAATTGGGTCCAGGGGATATCACTGAGAGAGTTGAAAAACTTCTCAGTGTTCAGCATATCACTCCCAACCCCTCAACTAATTTGTCCCCAGCTGAATTGTTGATGGGTAGGAAACTCAGGTCTCCCCTTGATTGCCTTCATCCCACTTACGCACCCAACGCACCACTAGATTGGTGGCTCAGGCTGTTAATTGCCTGCACTTAAGTTCCAGCTGCCTACAACTGCTGTAGGCTCGAATCCCACCAGGCTCAAGGTTGACTCAGCCTCCCATCCTCTTGGGGTAGGTAAATTGAGGACCCAAGATTGTTGGGGGCAATAAGCTGACCTTGTAAAAATGCTGCTTAGTAATAAGCAGGCATATACAATGGAATGAAAGCTATTGCTGAGCACACTGGGTTGCATCCCAAAAATTGTAAGCCGCCCTGAGTCTCCGGAGAAGGGTGGCATATAAATGTAATTAAAAAAAAAAAGCTTCCACTAGCAAAATTCGCACATTCACTGTGGGTGATTCTGTTTATGCTAAGAACCTTATGGGTGAACCATTATGGATTCCTGCTGAGATAACCCAAATCACAGGCCCCAGGTCTTATAGGGTACAAATGGAGGATGGTGTCCTCTGGAGCAGGCACATTGATCAGTTAAGATCCAGATTGCCTCAGGAGCATCGCTTTTGCTCCTCTATACCTACTGCCTCTTCTAGGGGAGGAGTGTAATGAACAAGCAAGAATCAACCCCATGTGTAATGAGCTAACATGACAGGAACCATCCCAAAACCTGTCACAATACCAACAACCATTTTCACAAATGGAAGATTGCACATCATTACCTGATTTAGGTGCTGACATTGGGTTGGAGATGGATTGGGAGGAGAGACCAGGTTGTAGTAACCAAACAGGTTCTACCATTACTACAAGTCCTAGTAAGGAAATGTCAGCAGACACATTTCCTCCTTCACAAGGTGAGAACCTTAAAACATCTGAACCATGTAGGTCTCAACGTACACCTAAGAGCCCCACCTATTTAAAAGAATACATTAGATAGGCTGGGGTTTGAGTATGGACTGAACCTAGTGGGGAGGGGTGTTATGTATGCAGGTTTAAAGTCATTGGTTTAGTTTGAACTGTTCTTGTAAAATGTAAGAAATGATTGGTTTAAAAAGTGCGGGAAAACCCTGCACTCTGATTGGCTGGCAACTGCGGCTGCTGGCTATAAGTAGCAGCCGCAGCCCAGCCAAAGTGGGTCGTTCTGAGCTGTAGTCACTAATAAACAAAGAGCTTGAAGCACTCCGCATCTGTCTCTTCATGCAACTTAACAATAGCCAAAGACTATGTCCCTCACTCTTACCTTAAACCAAGAAAGAACTATGTAGACATAAGTGAAGCACATTATTTTCACTCTATTTGGCAACCTTGTTCCTAAACCAGATGAAATTAATAAGCTCAGATGGTGGTCATGAAGAAAGAAAAGCAGAAGCCCAGGCTAGGCAAGGTGCATTTATTTAGAAATTGTAAGAGCCTGATGTAATCTATGGGAAATGTTCACACTGAGCCAGGTCTCTAAATTGTGAGCCACATATGTCCCTGAATTGCTGTCTTGGAAAATGTACAGCCATTATAGGTTAATGACACTGGCTGAGATCCTGGAAGTATTCCAGAAATTATATAAATTATCAGACCTCCCTGCAACCTGGGAGGAACAGGAGATTCACTTCCTTCTTGAGGTTGGACTTGGGCCATTCCATGTGAACAACTCACCTCTCCCCAGCTGGGACAGTAGTTTAGTTCAGATTCCTGAAAAACAACTTACAGCATTCTGACTGACAAGGAATTGGAAAGGTTCAGCACGATGCAGAAATGGTGTTGTAGGATGACTTCAGAGCTATAAAAGGCTGAAAGAGGTATGTTACCATATGTAGCTAAAAACCAAGCAAATAAGTATTTCATTTTTAAAAAGTTTAGGATCAGGCATTTTTGATGATGGAAAATAGTTGTTGAAAAAGCCATATTCACACACCACCAAAAAAGAGTTAACACTGAAGATGGGGATAAAATTCCATACCATCCAGTCAGAACTGAAGAGGCTTCTTGGATGAGAAGAAAACATCTTCAAACATCTTCAATATATGCTTATATACAGAGAGCAAAACATTTTTGGCCTTTCATTGCTGAATGCTATGTAAATATAAGCTTGGAGCCTGAACATGAACATAGATTTATGAAGCAAAGAGGGGAATTTTGAAAAATGGAAAAAGAAAATAAAACTCATTTTCTTTTCCTTTTTCTTTGTGAAATGCAGAATAAGATTTTTATCATCCCAATTGCAGTTCTCAGTTGGCTGACATTCTAAACAGATCCAATTTTCACATAGCCATTGATTCCAAGCATCTGATCAGTTCTTTGGACTGGTTCCAGTTTGTCTAAGAAACAACCAAAGCCACATTGTCTAAACCTTTACTCCCTGCAAAAATATGAATGTACTTTACATTCTAATTTTGACATTCTTTGCTAATGTAAAAAGCAAATAAAGTTTCAACATTGAATGGTTGCCTAACATAGTTGCACCAGGACTGACTTGATTAGAAAGTAAAATATGTATGAGTTAAGTTCTAAGATTATTTAATCTTTAAAATCACGTCATGGAACCCATATATTTTGGTTGATATTTTAACCTGTGGCCTCTAATGCTGTCACAAATGCCTATCCATTGTTCATGTACAATATAATACAGCATAATGATAAGATATTAACTAAAAAGAAAGATTCCAATGAAGTGTGTTTCTGCAGTATGATTTCACAATCATATTTGAGAGCAGGAATTAGAGATACTACTATTCTTGATCCAATAAGACCAAGTTTGTTCTAGTGTTTAAGGCCCCAGGCTAGAAAGAAAGCAGGAGTATATGAATTATAGTCCTACCTTAGTCTTGAAAGCTGGCTGGGTGAGTTTGCCAGTTTCTCTCTCTGTCTTTCAGCCCATGAGGTCATGCTTGGTGCTAAGCCAGTTAGTAAATTCTTGTTGAAATCAATGGATCAACATTCAGTTGATCTGAAAAAAGCAGATCCTGCACTTGTAAGAAAAACTCACTCTGTGAGGGTGATGGGTGGTCCCAAAATATAGTAAAACAAAATCAGCCCAATTGGCTCTTTTACCCTCTGTGTACTTGACAAAAACAAGAAATTAAAATGGTTTGTGCTGTCTCAGATTTTCCCCTGGTGAGGTATCACCAATATGCTGATGATATCAGCTATATCTCTCAGCCCGTGGTGAGTTAAGTGATGCCCTGTCCTCCTTCCCAGTCTAGAGGCTGTTAGGGCTGGATGGGGAGCAACAGGTTGAAACTAAACCCTTGCAAGTGGCTCTGGATTTGGGGTTCGTTGGCTCAGGGAGAATTGCCACCTTTTGTTCACCCTTTTCCAATAAAACAAACACGAACCATAGGGAACAGAAACCTTTTAATGATTCTTACAAATCTCCAGTTAAAAGGCTGCTGCAAACTAATTAACTTTGATAAGCCCAAGCCTCCCCAAAACTGTGTGAGGTTGCCAAGAATAACAGATAAGGTTACCTAGAGATATTTTACAACACAAATACCAACTTAAGATACCGCAATGTCCACGAGGCTGGAGTTTCAAACCGTTTTTGCTTCCTACAAAGAACGTCCACTTCACAGCTGGCTTTTATCTTCTTGAAGGAGAGGCCATTACCTTGCAGCCTTACTCCCAAGTTGCCCGTGCTGCTGCAGCTGCTCTTTCCTGCAAGCAGTCCTATGCACACATGCACTTGGCACAGGCTCCTTGGGAACCTCCTCATCGCTGCTGCCAGCCCCCACAATCTTTGAAGGCAGCAGTCCACTCCCTAATGGTCCTGGCCCCTCATCTGAGTCCTCACTCTCCTCAGCCGTCCACACCTGCTGCTGGCTAACCACAACATCTTTGGTCTTGGATGGGTTGGCATTTCCCCCAAACAGACCCTGTGTGTAATCTAGGGGTTTTCCTGGACTCATGACTCTTGCTCAAAAAGCAAATGGCAGTCATGGCCAGGAGGGCCTTTGCACAACTGCAAGTTGTGCACCAGTTATGCCCTTTCCTGGACCAACAGTCCCTACTCACAGTCACTCATGTCCTAGTCACTTCCTTCTTGACTATTGCAACTTGCTGTACAGGAGCATCCGCAAGCTCCAGTTGGTGCAAATGAAGTGGCCTGTATGGTTTTGTGCAGACCCAGTGTGCACATGTATCACCTCTCCTGTGGGAGCTGCATTGGTTGATGATTTGCTTCCGGGTGCAATTCAAGGTGCTGGTTGTCATCTTTAAAGCCCTTCATGGCTTGGGACCAGGTTATCTGAGGGACTGTCTCTTGCCGGTCACATCTACCCAACCCATTAGAGTGGGGAGGCAGGGAATGTTACATCCTCCATCCCTGAGGGAGATACACCTGGTGGGACTCTCTCTCTCTGCAACATCATTTCCCCTGGGATTAGAACAGCCCCCACTCTAATACTCTTCTGGAAGGCACTGAAGACCTGGTTCTGCCCGTGGGCCTGGGGAACCCAGAGCAGGATGGAGCCCATTAAATGGCTTGTGTGATCTGCTGTCGCCAGGGTGGGGGGTGGGAAGTGTGTGTGGGGTGATTTTGTTCTATTGTACTTTATTAATTTATTTGACTTTTTTGTTAGTTTTTATTGTTTTAAATGTGGTTTTTATATTTTGTAAGCCATCTTGAGTCACCATGTGCAAATAGGCAGCAATATAAATTCAATAAATAAATAAATAACATGAGTTTTTCAAAGAGCCAAACATTTAGGTTCAGGACAAATTCTATGTATGGTCAACTCTACATACTGATTTTCTAATCCAAATGAGTTTGCTCTCAGCAAAAAAAATAAAAATAAATGTTAAAATAACCAATTTTTCTCATTTTCTATCCACAGATAGGATGTATCTAAATGTGCTTGCAAAGCATATCATTAAACCACATCCATCTTTTTAAGAATTCAAACAGAAAGTAGGTAATATTTTTTTTGCAGGATGAAAAACTCCTTTTCCTTGAAGGTACACCTTTTAAATGAAGAAATTACACAAAGGGTATTATTTACATTATTTCATTGGCAACTCCCGGTAACATTAAAAATAAACAAAACAAAAAATCAGCACAGCAGAATGGATTTCAAGGAGCCAGCTCCTTAAAAAATTCCTTCTTGAGTAGAACCTTGGTCCACTCTGATATTCCAAGTCTCTAATGAATGGGAAAAGACAGACTGTTTTAATAAGAAAGCAGGAAGGGAATGCTCCTAACCCAATGTTCTGTCTGGTCTGCCTCCTAGCCACCTGTTCTGGTGACAGTAACCTTGGTTTGATGCAAATTGGGCTGTAATTGTTTGGGTACATTAATTAACTGGCTTACCTGTACAGGATGTTAGGATTAGGGTGACAGTAATTGTGCTATTACAAGAGTCAGTCTGATAGGCAATTGGGTAATTTGAGCATCAGTCTCTGAGTTCAACCTTCCTCCTTCTTCCTCCCCCCCCCATCGTGTTATATACAGGGTGGTTGTTCTCTTTATTACATTTTTTCACTTATATTTGAATTTTAATACATACTGTATGCTATAGAGTATTTCTTTTTGCGTAACTCAATAGCATTTTCACTAATTGGCCGTTGCTTATTCCAGTATACAGAATCTCAGCATTCTGTTCACACTAGCATTTAGTCCAGAGTATTTCTTTCATATCTTTCCATTGAGTTGACTGTGCCTTCTGTTTCTTTACATGACTGATTAAGTTGCCACTACATTCAATTGGCAATTCCTTCATATTTCTAATTAACATAGGATACATAAGTATGGTAATAATGGTTCATTTGGCCACAGTTGTTTTTCTTCCTTGGATCCTGATATCAGCATTTCATCATTTCCTGCAAGAGCATTTGAGCTGTTTATTCTTCTTATGCTAGAATAAACCAAATGAGATTGTTCAAAGTTCACTCATAGCTTTTTTCAAACTCTAACAAAAATCACTAAATAAGAATCAGGATATTTGTTTATTTGATTTTCTTGTAATTGACTGAAACAATATTTGACTGGGCCATATAAATATTTACAAGAAAGAATCTTATCTGTGAACTCAAAAAAATTGAAGAATAAGCTAATAATAATGAAGTAGTATGCCATGAATTGAAAAGATAGACTTGATTTTTTTTCCCACCTACCTCAGTGATGGCATTATTTAGCAAATATTCCAGGCAATTCAGAACTTGGGGCTGAGAAACACAATTTTTCTTAATTGAAAACAAACATAAGTTTAATTACACGCCAAATCGAACCTTTCCAAAGCATTGTTTTGATTCCTACCTCATTCCTCCTTACCACTGTTCCTCTGTTCTCTCTCACTTGAACATTCCTTGCCATCCATGCACCTATAATGCTACTGCTATGTAATGATAGTGCCTGCATCTCTTGTTGCTGCTCACAAGCTAGTAACAATTTAGTTGTAGAAGAAAAGCAAAGGGTTCTTCACATTTTTTTGTCTTTTTTCTAAAAAAATCAAGATAAACTAACAGAGCAAGCAGAATGGTAGCTATATGTATGAAAAAGAAAGGAAAAGGCCACAAAAAGAACCATTGTAGTAGTCTTAAAAATAATCTTTTTGCAGAATCTGTGAGGCATCTTTCTTCTATGTACCAACAACAAAAGTACCAACTATGTAAGCCTAACCTTAAAGCCATTCCAATCACTGTAGCCTATCAGAATGTGTTATGAAACAAAACAAGCCACCACCCGACAAGACAGATTGATGGACAGAATTGGTATTTAAGATTAGTTTTCTAGATAAGACAAATGGCCCATCAGCTACTGTATCCTGTCTCTGAAGTCATATCACATCCAGACATCTTGAGAAAAAGAAGCAAAAAATTGCTTGTTGGCAAGCAATTATACAGAGCCGAAAATTAGTACTTACTCTTTTGAGTTATAGATGTTTTTATGATGTTTTTATAGCAGGCAAGGAATTTTGAGCAACACTCTACACTTTATTATACATTGTAATAGGTACATCAAAACCTGGAAACCAAGAGGCATTCTCTGATTGAAATTTATATGGAGTTCTGCAGTCTTGCTGTTAATTCAGAAAACAAGGACACAGTGTTTTGTTGTTGCTACCTTGTTTTTAACCTTAAAATGCATTAACCTTTTGAACTGAATTATCACAATACTTGTGATACTTTTTCACAACGTACAGTAAATAGAAAGTTTCATATTAATGGGACTAGCAGAGTACCAATCATAATGTTGATAATTCTGATGGATATCTTTTAAAGTAAACTGGAAAGTTACATGAAATATGATAGTAAAAAAATAACAGAAGAAGCAACTTCATACTATTCTCAATCATACAGTAATGTTACACTAGTGGGACAGAATTAAGCTGGACCATGCTACATGTACTTCATATTTCAGTGCTCAACTGCTGTTGTCAGCAATCAGTTGCCACTGAGTTAAATGGCACTGACTTGACACAATCAGCCTGTGTATTTTTCCTCTATGATCTTTATTTAAACCACATTCTAGTATATGATTATTCAACGGTAATATTTTTAGCAGCCCAGATATCTTAGGGACCATCTGTCCCATTTAGTTTCTATCCTTCCTATCTGGCAGCACCTTATAAAGGTTCTAGTTACTAAGAAGTAAGGCAGGAGTAATAACTCCTGTCTTTTGGAGTAATTGCTGCCTGCAGCAAGAATGACTCTCATTCTCAGGGGCTTCTAGCAGCAGGTTTAAAACATGGTTCTTGAAGCATTTAGGGTTTCATTATAACCAGCAACAGATTCAATAAATTTTATCTTATTACGTTTAGTATTAATTTAAACGGTAACTTATTTATTTATTTATTATTTATTAATTCGACTTATATGCCGCCTCTCCAAAAGGACTCGGCGGCTTACAAAATAAAAACACACAACAATAAATTAGTTAAAACCAGATTAAACAATCAAGCCGAATTAACACTAAAATTGCAGAATTAAAACTCTAAAAGACCACCCCACCCCAGGGTCACAGCCCGATTGGTTAAACAACCAGGTCTTCAGGTCGCGACGGAAAGTGCGGAGGTCAGGGCCAGGCGAGCTCCAGGGGAGTTGATTCCACAGGTCAGGGCCGCAACAGAGTAGGCCCGTCGTCGGGGACCGCCAGCTGGCACTGTCCGCTGACGGGACCCAAGGAGCCCCTGTCTGTGGGATCGTACAGGGCGGTTGGTGTTCGATGTCGGCAGCAGTCGCTCCCTTAAATAATAGGGACCCATGTCGTGAAGGACTTTGTATGTTAAAGATAGAACCTGAACTCACCGAGCGCAACCGCAACCAATGCAAGCCACGCAGGAGGGGGGCAACATGGGAGAACCGGGGAACTCCCATCACCACCCGCGCCGCTGCATTTTGCACCAGCTGCAATCTCCGGATGGTGTGCAAGGGCAGTCCTAAATAGAGAGCATTGCAGTAGTCGAGTCGCGAAGTAACAAGGGCATGAGTGACCATACGCAGGGCATCGCGGTCCAGAAACTATATTATTTATATCAATCTCATTGCATGTTATCTGTAAAGCTCTGTGAATTACCTGACTTCCTTTTGACAAACTTCGTAAAACTTCATAAACAGTTAACAAGTAAATGTTTCTAGTTTCTAATGAACAGGTGTCCACATGTTTATAATATTGAAAAAAATATGGATTGCAGTTGTTTTTAATATTAAACACTTGAGTGCTAATATACTTGTTTATTCTCCAAGGCTCGTAGTTCCAAGTGAATATGCAGTCAGTTTTTCTGAATGCTGTAAACACTGCCATGAATCATAAGCAGAATAAATTTATAGCAACACATGATGCAAATGATGATTCAGGTTGTAATTTGATGATTACTTTAAAAGCATTTTTTTAGAATGTTCAAATGATCTGTTTCTCTGAGTCAAATGTACTAGCAAGCATTTTATAGAATGTACGGGATTAGGAATGATTTAGTTGAAGTTTTAGCATAACATTCAATAATAAAGAATTGGTAACAGGAATTTAGTGTTCTCCTATGGCTGCCAATAGGAGATTTATTAGCATTCTGCAAGTTGTCTCACATTGTCATCCAGCTCATCTTCAATGTTTGCAGTTGAAAACAGTTTCAATTTTCAACTTGAACTGCAATATTCCTGATAATCTAAAACTCTATTAAACTCTTGCAATGCTTAATTAATGATCAAACTAAAAACAGATGGTTTTTCAGGCTGTATGTATTTTATCCAGATTATCTTTATTTAAATTTGTATAATTTAAGATTCTACTTCCTACCAGCCTGAAAGGGTTCTCCTTTTGCTTGTTTTCTTTAAGTTGACAACCTGATGTAAAGATAGCAGTCTGAACAGACATACGTTCATTACCATATCTGGATTTTTAACAGCAATCAATCATCCAATAATTTCACATAGAGTGACATGTATTCATAGGAAACAAAAACAGTACTTTGTTAGAAAATGTACTATCTGCTCAGAAAAATAGACATAAATAAAATGAAGGCAGGGGTTGTCGAGGAAATTTTAGAAATAAGTTTATTATTTTCACCAAGAAAAAGGATATTTTGCTATTGGTCATAGCTGTATCATAGCCATTTGTGTTATCACCTACAATGTGGTTTGCAAATATATAAACCTGACACAAAAAGGCTGCAAAATCCAGCTTTAATGAAGGATAAGCAATGATGATGCTATTTATGTGTCATAAAGTTATTTATGGATTTTCTCCACAATGATCTGTCCCTAACCTGATCTTTTAGGTCTTCCAACAGTGCACTCATATTGACTTTAACTGAGTCCATCCATCTTGCTATTCGCTATCCCTTGCTTCTCTTTCTTTCTATCTTTCCCAACATTGGAGCCTTCTAGCTCTCATGAATGGAGTGCTCAAATGATAAATCCTACTACAGGTAGTTCTCAATTTATGACTACAATTGAGCCCAGATCATGTTGATTCATTCCTATTTTTTCCAAACTGAAATAATGCAAAAAATGATTTTAGACATTGTGCCCATTAGCTTCATGTTTCCCCCACTTTTTTTCTAGGTACTGTATGAGATGTATTGCCTATGTTTAAAAATAATGTTTTAGCATCTAGAAAGTGTTTTCTTGGTTAAATCCCAATTAATTTATTTCCTGTAGATTAACTTGGGCCATGCAGAAAAAGAAAGTATAAATGGATAAAGCATTAATCTTCCTCAAGTTTTCTTTTATTTCCTTCACAAAATTGATATAAATCTCTCTTTAAAGGTAGTTGGCAAGTTATAATATTAATTAAAAATAATGCTAAATATAGAAAACATGATAATATTAAAACTGTAATCATTAAGCTAGCCTTCTCCAGCCTGGTACCTTCTAGAAATGTGATTGTGGGAATACCCACATAACATGCTCCAAACTATGCTTATTTTCTTGCATTTTTGTGATGGCAGTAGTGGAAATGGCAGCAGTGACTTTAAGGTCCCAACCTCTATCTTGTCCAACAGCTAGTTAGGACATGCTGAAAAAAAGTTGTGTATCTGACACTGCCAGTGATTATTTTTTATAAAACCATTCCAGAAATCTGAATAGTAAGAATCTTATAGAAGAAAGTGACTGTAACTAAGGCCATCTTCATTTAGCCTTCATGTATTCTATTTATAGAGAACTCATTTTGGAGTCCTCTCAGATTCTGAAAGGCCAAATTTGTATTCCATTGTTCAATCTCATTGGGAAAATTCTTTTCAAAAGATTTGTAGGGTGTATGGTTCTTGGAACATTGATTTAACAAGGTCTAACACATAAAAATGATAATGGTGGGCAATCAAAGTGCAATAAAATGCACTGGTCTTGGATATTATTTATAGCCCCCTTCTTCTGTTGAGTTTAAAGCCTGCTGGAGACAATGGAAAGTTATTTCTTGAATTTTATCATCCAGAAAGTCAGCTTCCTGAGACAGATAGATGATTGATTGATTGATAGATAGATAGATAGATATAGATATAGATGATATAGATATATAGACATGTGTGTTTGTGCATGAATGTATACAAATGCATACATGTATGTATATGAGGTAGGTAAAATGAGGGCCCAGATTATTGGGGGCAATATGCTGACTCTGTAAACCACTTAGAGAGGGTTGTAAAGCAGTATGAAGTAGTATATAAGTCTAAGTGCTGTTGCTATTATTCAAATTTGTAAGCTGCCTTGAGTCACCATGTGCAAATAGGTAACAATAAAAATTCCCTAAATAAAATAAAATAAAAATAAATAAATGCTGATTGATTCATCATATGAACCACATGGACCAGCTGTTTCCTTCCTACAAAAACCAATTTGCAGTTGAAATAAACAACACTCCAATGCACGTGTTGTTGAATTTTTATTTCAGATTTTGGGGTTTTATCCATATAAATATGTGGGCAGCTTTTACTTGAGGATAATCCTCATAAATTATGTTATATCAATCAAAAGTTTATTATGGCCATAGACCAGCATAAAAAGATTGTGTAACATGAACGTTTTGATGACAAAAATGAATTGCGTGGAATGATTTATGTATTAAATTAAAATGTTTGCTCAAGGTCACTAATAGCTTAGTAAATATTCAATGCATCTCTGCATACATATGCACATTTGCATACATACATGTACCTACTGGTCCTGATTATTAGTTTGGGGAAAAAATAAATTCACACTTACATCATCAAGCCTTCTATAGATTTTATATATATATATTTTAAAAAACTATAATGTTGTATGCTAATGAAAGTTTTGCACGTACGTTGCCTGCCTGTTTCCAAGAATACTGGTACTATGCAGTCATTTGCTTGCAAAGCACATTAAATCATGTTCTGGGCAATTCAGAAAGGTTAGCTGAGGAAAAAGACAAGTAATTTTGTATTGTATTTTAGGCAGCAGCCTACTGACAATTATATTGGGGAATTAAATATGTGCAACGATCCTTTCAAAAACTAGGAAACGTTGCAATACTTGGTCATCAGTCAGAGATGTAATAGGCTGCAGATAATTCAATCAGATTAATTGTATTAGACTTAATTTCTTTAATTGCTGCTGTCATTTGGTCAAACTCTAGTTGAGAGATGAGAAGAGGGACAACCAGGTCTGGTGAGAGTCTTCCACTCCCTTATTTTGTTTTCCATTCCTGATGGTCACTATAAAAATTACAATGTATTAGTAAGATTATTATCTTAGTTTTTTTTAAATCATCCAGTTCTATTTCTCCCTCTTTTGTTTCATAGCAGTTGGATTATAAGCCTGTGGAAAGAGATTTCCTTAGATGCCTTTATTTTGGGGGGTGGAGTGTGTGCATCAAATGTGTACATTTTTTGAGTTTAGATTAGATTTGAGATTGTTAATTGCACTTGTTGACCAAATTTTGAATCAGAACCTGGCAACCTCAAAAATAATCTATAGCACTCAGTACTAAAGTATGAATCCTTCTAAATTAATTAGAACAAAATCTAGATTTTTTGAAATTTTTTTTTCAGAAATTTGACAAACTTCACAACTTCCCTTTTTAATCATAAAAGGCATCTTATCATGTTTTTCCAGCCACAATTCTTTCTGAGAAATACGGTGAATCTTAAATGAGGTTTGATCTAAGTTACTTTTGATTCCTGTATGGAGGCATGTTTTAAAATATTTAGTAGAATATAAGAAGTCTCGGGGCATGGTAGCTCAGTGATTAAGATGTCGAGCTTGTAAAGCTGGACAGGCTGAGTTCAAGACCCTAGCTCTGCATGATGGGGTGAGCTCCCATTACTTGCCTTAGCTCCTGCTAGCCTAGCAGTTTGAAAGCATACACCTCTTCAACAGAACAGGTTACTGTGTTCCGTATTTTCATGCTGGCCATATGATGAAGGAAACATCTCTCAGACAAAATAGATTCCATTGGCTGAGAATTGGAGATGAACTCTGCACCCTTGAGTCAGTCATGATTGGACAGGGAAAACCTTTAAACTTTTTAAAGAAGAATGGTGGACTGTGAACTTTAGTTATTGTTTTCCATTAATGCTTTCCAAATCCGTAGTTCTTACCCTAAATCTTTCTTTTCCATTTCAATATGAAATCACAAACTGACACTTCCTCCAATTAAGTATAAAGAGCTACTATATCTGCATATTTATACAATTTTGTTTAAAAATTAAATACTTCATAGTTCTTTGCGTATTTAACCACAAATTAAAATAATAGCAAACTCCTGTTTTTTATTAATCTGCTTGCATTTTGAAATAATCTTTTTTTCTAGAGAAAAGCCACAAAAATCTAAAAAATACATCTAAAAAAGGCACATCATAAAAATCATAAATTTAAAAGGATTAATGGAAGTTTGGGTCTGCTTGGTGTGCCCTAGCTAGATTTCCAAAGATAACCAACCTAAAATGCCAAGGTTTAAATTTCAGATTTGCAAATCTAACTTTAAATTGAACCTTTGGTTGAACTGATACATTTTTGGAACAGCTTCCAGAATTGGACTCCAAACTGAATAATTATGTACATAGTTAAATAACAAATTTGTCATACCATAGTGTATGAAATTATAGGCAACTCAAAATGCAGGAAGTAAATAATAAGACCATAAAGAGCCCCGCTGGACAGGATTAACAGTCTATTCAGTGCAGCAGCTTGATTTTCATGGCTGCCAACTAGAAAATGAACAAATAGGTCAAGAGACAATAATGCATTCCTGTCTTATTTATGGCAGCTGATATTCAGTAGCATGCTGCCTTCCAAAACCAGGGTTCTATTTAATTGTCATGATTAATAGCTTTTATTATATGTACTGTTTGTTAATTTGTTTACAAATATTTAATCTATAATATTAAAGACTCTCATCATATCTTCAGTTATAGATGATAGTAAGTTAATTATGTAAAGAAGTACTGCACTTTATCTTGTTTGATCTCAATTTCTGATATGATAGAAGGAATATACTTTAGTCATACAAAACATCATTTTGTGTATTTTTCTCTACAATGTATTTGCATTTATTAGTCTGTCACTGATAAAGTCTCTCACCACCTGAACAAAAAAGTTCTTTTTAAAAAAAGTAAAATTCACTGTCAATAATTAAAACCTTATTTCAGAAACATGTGGTTTAGAGATGTCTGAAAAACCAGCTAAGAAGGCATCTTCTCTGCTTAGAAGTAATTGACTCAACCATAAAGAAAATTTGATCCAAGTTGTCCTTTAACAAACCTGCAACAAATGTAGTTGAACCTCCTTACTGTATCTCAACAAGCAGGGTAGACCACCTAGAAGTTTGTACGTTGAGTTAACTCTCAGAAACTCATTCTTCATATGGAAACTAAGTGACACCCAATATAAGACTTTTTCATCGCACTCACTTTTGTATATTTTATAGAATCATGTTAGAAGAATTTATTTAAATTTGTGGGATAGAGCAATTGATAGAAATCATGTTTACGTGAAGTCCCATCTAACACAACTGAATCTACTGTATACAGATTCTATAAAAATCATATGCACACACACACACACACACATACACACACACACGTATACACACACACACACACACATATAGTACACACACACACAGAGATAAAAGCCAAGTATCACTCACTCATCACGAAATCTCCAGAACCGTAAAGCCTACAAACTTGAAATTTAGCACGTATGTTCCTCTTGGCTTCTAGAAAGGATTTTTCTAAATGACCGTCAGATCATTAGTATTTCTTATACAGTAATTAACATTCTCTGATGCTAAGGAATTCTAGTCTCCCTCCCCACCTGAAAAGAACTCTGTTCCAACTTCCAGTTGCCTTATATTAATACGCTCTGATCAGTGGTGGTATTCAATTTTTTACCGGTTCTGTGGTATGACTTGGTGGGTGTGGTGTGGCTTGGTGGGCATGGCTTGGTGGGTGTGGTAGGGCAAGGTTACTGTAAAATCTCCATTCCTTCCCCACCCCACTAACCTGCTTTCCAGCTTCGTTCTCCTGTGCAGGTCAACAAAAGAAGATCCATCCAATCAGGTGGGACCTGGCAGGCAGTGAATAGATGGGACGGGGCTAGTCAAAGGTGGTATATCCCGGTTCTCTGAACTACTCAAAATTTGCACTACTGGTTCTCCAGAACCTGTCAGAACTGGCTGAATACCACCTCTGGCTCTGATGCTAAGGAGTTAGACATTCTACTCCCCCTCCCCAGTACTAAACATCGGTACCTCACCAAAATGTCTATGCCTTCCACCTATGGAACTGCTTCTGAACTCCAGGCAGAGGAAATGATATTCCCTTATGTGTTTCAATCAGTGACCACCACTGAGCCAACAGATGGTGAACTGAATTTCTCCTGCATAGCCCAATCACAAAGTTTCACCATGAAACACCAGCTAGTATCCAACTAGTATGTATGTATGTATGTATGTATGTATGTATGTATGTATGTGCATGTATGTATGTGTATGTATGTGTATGTATGTATGTATGTATGTATGTATGTATGTATATATATATATATATATATATATATATATATATATATATATATATGTAGAGGTGGATTGTCTTGTCGTTATTGTACCTTGGCATTTCAAATCTCATCCGTCATCTTCAGGCTGGTGTCTTCAGCTTCGTTCCCTGGAGAAGCTGAGACACCACCTGAAGATGACGGATGAGATTCGTCAACGTGCCAAGGTATTCTCAACCTTACACGACAAGACCAATACACCAAGACCTACCCTTTACCTGAAAATCTACGAAAACAAATATATATATATATATATGTGAAATACCACTCACACATCATCACAAAATCTCCAGAACCGTAAAGCCTACAAACTTGAAGTTTGGCATGTATGTTCCTCTTGGCTTCTAGGTGCTCACTAAGAAAGGATATTTCAAAATGACCATCAGAGCATTAGTATTTATTATTAACACACTCTGATGCTAAGGAGTTCTACTCCCCCTCCCCATCTGAAAAGAAATTTGTTCCAGATACAAAACACAAGCGGAGGAGAGGAGTTTCAGTTTCAGTTTTAGTTTCACAGCAGCAACCAGTTTTAGTACAGAACAGTTGAGCTAAACCACACCCAGGCTCCTTGCTGTCTCCTTCTTGCTCACACAGCAAATTTCCAAATACACACACACACACACACACACACATCACTACATAAGATAGATTAGTTTGACTTTCTTGTAGCAATTTGATATGAAAGTATATTTACAGATTAAAATTATACTATCAGGATACTATGGATTTCTGAAATTATAACTGTAGAACAAAAGAATTGTGAGTGATTGCCAGGCTACTATCCCTTTTCACTTTATTTTTAAAAATTAAACTGAATTTCAAGTGTCTTTTCTATATGTGAAAAGAAAGATTAGGAATGTGGTTTAGTTTGTAATAATAGTCAAACTTTCCACCACAACCTGGTTGAGAGATATTCATCTATAGCATGGGTGTCAAACTCACGTCGTCACGGCAGCATCATGTGACATATCAGGACTTTCTTCCCCTTTGCTAAACTGGGGGTGGGCGTGGCCAGCACACGACGCATCCAGTCCATGGGCTGGGAGTTAGACAGCCCTGATTTAGGAGGATCACTCCTGCCACCTGCCAGACCAATTCTCCTTTATGTTGTGCCGATGCAAGAAACAAAAAGTATGGTTTTCCCAGAGCTCTGCAAATGCAAAATGTTCTGTAGGTTCAATCTGATTGGGAAGACAAGGACTGTGCATGCAAGAGACTGAAGAAAGGCTTAGCAACCAGAGAGCCAATCCCTACTGTCCAGATTTCTTCAGTTGAAAATGTGTGCAATTAATTAGCATTTGGTATTACGTGAAATGCATAAAGATTATAATAGAAATATATATGATCTTTTCATCTCTCATTAGTCATAGTACTAGAAGGCAAGCTCAATATTTAAGTAGGTAGAACAGGAAACCGTTTGCCTTCCAGCTAAAAACTTGAGATGGGTTTGCAATATACCTATTGACCTTATCTGCCCTGATGCAAAGGATTCAGCAATGCAATATTTTGCTTGGTGTGTTTCAGGCAGTCATTCCACTTCCTCACTTCTTAAGCCATAGAGAAATAATTTAAAAGGAAGTGGGTGCAAACAAGAATGAATATATATTCATTTCAGCTTATGTTTAATAAGAGCTGTTATAAGAATTTGTCATTCTGGAAAAGCTAATGTTGGTACACGTGCGGTAACCAGACCTTCAGAAATATTAGCAGCAACATGTTCCACCCAGGATTTGATGCAGTGATGATAGTTTTCTGGCAAACAAAAGACCCCACAGGAACCTGGCTTGGCATAGCCTAACCTATCTTAAAACTGCTTTTTTATGTCTCATTAGAGCATATAATTATATGCTATTATCTAAATTCAAAATTTCAACTTATCCCATAAACCACATAAGCAGATTCTAAAAAGTGACAGTTTTACATATTTAATGTATTATTAATATATATAAATAAAAACATACATTACTATTAAACTATTATGCTAATATTGTTATGTATGTAGGTTTGAATGTCATTGGTTTAGTTTGAATTGTTCTTGTAAAATGTCAAATAAGATTGGTTTAAAAAGTGCGGGAAAACCCTGCACTCTGATTGGCTGGCAACTACGGCTGCTGGCTATAAGAAGCAGCCGTAGCCCAGCCAAGTTGGGTCCATTCGAGCTGTAGTCACTGAATAAACTCTTCACTGAAGCACTTCGCGTCTGACTCTTCATGCAAACTTAACAAATATAATTATAATTATAATATTAAAGTTTAGAATGAGATAAATGAAGTTATTCTTGTTTGGGGATAAATCCTCCTAAATTTATTGGGATTCTGATGAGAGTAGCTTGTATAGTGGGATGGAACAAAATGCTGAATTACAACTCCCATCTTGGTCTTAACTACTGAAAGATAGGCATGCTTCAGCTCCTATGGCAATTTGGAAAAAGGAGCTTTTTTTCTGTAATTTAACAGAAAGTTGCAGTGGACTCAGGTATTGGTTCTGATATGAAGAATCAATGGCCATAGCTTGAACAACATCTGTGGCAGTCTGCAATAAAGGTATCTGGGAAAAAGGAATACCTGAAACTGATATCTGGCAGAAAAACAAAATAAAAGTGATTATTCCAAACCAGGGAGGATTGTAAAAAATAATAAAAAGTGGGTATAAAAATGAGTACAGGTGACAGAAAAGTATAACTTATTTCCTTAGATGAAAATGGCAACAGGGCATAAATGATTCTTTGACTATACTTTATTTTAATGCAGTGAGTTTTTAAAACATTTGAAGAGTAATGACCGCTGTCACTCTACAGGTGAAACTCGAAAAATTAGAATATCGTGCAAAAGTTCTTTTATTTCAGTACTGCAACTTAAAAGGTGAAACTAATATATGAGATAGACTCATTACATGTAAGGCAAGATAGTTCAAGCTGTGATTTGTCATAATTGTGATGATTATGACTTACAGCTCATGAAAACCCCAAATCCACAATCTCAGAAAATTAGAATATTGTGAAAAGGTGCAATATTCTAGGCTCAAAGTGTCCCACTCTAATCAGCTAATTAAGCCATAACACCTGCAAAGGGTTCCTGAGCCTTTAAATGGTCTCTCAGTCTGGTTCAGTAGGAATCACAATCATGGGAAAGACTGCTGACCTGACAGTTGTGCAGAAAACCATCATTGACACCCTCCATAAGGAGGGAAAGCCTCAAAAGGTAATTGCAAAAGAAGTTGGATGTTCCCAAAGTGCTGTATCAAAGCACATTAATAGAAAGTTATGTGGAAGGGAAAAATGTGGAAGAAAAGGTGCACAAGCAGCAGGGATGACCGCAGCCTGGAGAGGATTGTGAGGAAAAGGCCATTCAAAAGTGCTGGGGACTTTCACAAGGAGTGGACTGAGGCTGGAGTCAGTACATCAAGAGCCACCACACACAGACGGATCCTGGACATGGGCTTCAAATGTCATATTCCTCTTGTCAAGCCACTCCTGAACAACAAACAATGTCAGAAGCGTCTTACCTGGGCTAAAGAAAAACAGACCTGGTCTGTTGCTCAGCGGTCCAAAGTCCTCTTTTCTGATGAGAGCAACTTTTGCATCTCATTTGGAAACCAAGGACCCAGAGTCTGGAGGAAGAATGGAGAGGCACACACTGCAAGATGCTTGAAGTCCAGTGTGAAGTTTCCACAGTCTGTGTTGATTTGGGGAGCCATGTCATCTGCTGGTGTTGGTCCACTGTGCTTCATTAAGTCCAGGGTCAATACAGCAGTCTACCAGGAGATTTTGGAGCACTTCATGCTTCCTTCCGCAGACAAGCTTTATGGGGATCCTGCCTTCATTTTCCAGTAGGACTTGGCACCTGCCCACACTGCCAAAAGCACCAAAACCTGGTTCAATGACCATGGGATTACTGTGCTTGATTGGCCAGCAAACTCGCCTACCTAAACCCCATAGAGAATCTATGGGGCATTGCCAAGAGAAAGATGAGAGACATGAGACCAAACAATGCAGAAGAGCTGAAGGCCACTATTGAAGCATCCTGGTCTTCCATAACACCTCAGCAGTGCTACAGGCTGATAGCTTCCATGCCATGCCACATTGAGGCAGTAATTGCTGTAAAATGGGCCCAAACCAAGTACTGAGTACATATGCATGTTTATACTTTTCAGAGGTCCAATATTGTACATTCCTTGTATTATTGATTGCATGTAATATTCTAATTTTCTGAGATTGTGGATTTGGGGTTTTCATGAGCTGTAAGCCATAATCATCACAATTATGGCAAATCACAGCTTGAACTATCTTGCTTTGCATGTAATGAGTCTATTTCATATATTAGTTTCACCTTTTAAGTTTCATTACTGAAATAAATGAACTTTTGCACGATATTCTAATTTTTGCAAGTTTCACCTGTATTATGTCTTGTCTGCACTTTCTTTTATATTCTAACATGTAACTGAAAGTATAGGTTGAAATGTATTGTTTCTTTATCTTACTTTGCCTCTAAGGAGACTGGAGTAGCACAGAATTGTCGGAAGTTGGTTAGTATGCTTGAAAATAACTTTCTAAGGGTCAAGACAACTCGCTAAACTTTGTAGCTGATAGAGATTTGTGGCCAACTCTACCGGGTCTGTTCCAACATTTTGAATACACGCTGTATTTTCTGTTTTCATGGAAAGTGATAATGTGCGCAAGATGGATTAACATAATCACAACAGACTGCTTCATCACTTCATATTTTTCCTAGGCTTTTGACTACAGTTCCAGTAAACCACATATGTATGATGGCAGTTCTTTAGATAGAGAAAGCTGATTGAAATAATGGATCTACATTTCTAAGTGACAAAAACAATTCTTGTGAAATTCTCCAATATGGCAGTTATGGTATATGGTTTCACTGAGGGGATTGACCTTCAAATTTCTACTTGATTATGGATCTCAGTGGGTGATTGGAAGCCAGTCATTTTGTTGCAGCCCAATATATCTCAAGGATTATCATTGTTGGAATAAAATAAGGGAGATCTCTATTTATTTCTATTTTTATCTCTCAAGACTTCATTAGATGTCTTAGCATATTTTTTGGACAGCAATAGGAAAATTGTCTGTATTACCTTCTTTCAGCATTTTTTAAATCTTAGTCTTGCATTTTCATTCCATTTTATTCAGTGTTTTAATAAAAGGAAAAGGAGAAAAAGACCACACAGAGAAAGGATTAACAAGATCTGAATTTGCTTTTTAATTCTGTTAAAACAATGTCACAAAAATGATGAAAAAATGATGCTGCCACTAATGAAACTATTGAAAATCACTTTGATGTAATGAATAAATGATACTCTTCTTCAAACTAATGAAAATAATGCTTGTTTTTACTAAATGTAAGAAACAGTCACTAAGAAAGCACATGCATGGTCATTTTTGCCTGTCACTTATATAGTTTTTTTTGTTCTATCCAAGGCAATGGAAGTATCATAAGAGGTTCAGGACTCTGATTATTTGTCAATCTATCAGCAGAATAATTGTCCAAAAACTGTACATAGTGGGATAAAATTTGTGCAGCAGGAGAACCTAGCATAACAAAACTCCGTTTGACAATGTTTGAGCCAGATCTAGGGAGAGAGGGGGGAAAATCGATTGATTTTTATTGCATCTGTGGAAGTAAACATAGGAGGAAGTAGGATGTATATATAATGTTTATATCTTCAGGGTTGATTTCTTGTAAACAATTTTACTGGCATTAAAAAGCACACGAATTAAGTTCATTGAAGATGTGCTTCTCATTTGTCCTTAGTTCAAGACTCAAAGTTATAGAGTGTGACTGTTTTGAGGAAAAGATCTGCAGTGATAGAGAAAAAAAATCAAAAATGATGTTTTCCCATTACATCAGAAGAATCCAGTTACAAATAATGTAATGCGGCAAGTTTTTCCCAAATAACAACAAAGGAGCAACAAGTTGTTTTCAGATTCCGTTCTATTCCATTAAAAGAAAGCAATAGACTGTGATATTAATTGTAATTTTAAAATAACTTTTATATTTTCAAACATATTTGTATATTGTATACACTATTTTCTAACTATAACAAATTAAAAATCAAACTAAAACATATATGCACATTTAGCATTATGTCCCTTGCTGTTGTAGAACAGTTTGCAAGAAGATTTTAACTATCCCTTGAAAGTAGCAGGGCAATTGAAAAGTGGATTTTAAAAAACCCTCATCTATACTTTTTTGTCTGATGAATTTTCTGATTTTCTAATTTTGGTTAGTAAATTAAAAAAATAGTCCAAACTCTTTCTCTGAATTCAGTTTTCATTTCAGTAGTTAGCAACACATTGATGTCTGCATTGGTTACCAAGAGAATACTTTGTTCTAAGGATACTAATGTTAGTTAACATTAAATTGATACCATATTAATTTTAGTACATGTGCCACCATAACAAACACAAAGTTCATATTTGCTGCTAAGGAAATTGAAAAACTGGAACTGCTTTTCTGCAGAACTAGTTTATCAATCTATATTTTTAATACTGATTCCAGACATATTTTTTAATTTTTGAAATTATGTCGGATGTTGGATATTTAGATACCTTAAGAAGAGATGATCAAATGTAGTAATTATATTATATTATAAAAATAGATTAATTAGATGGATTAAAAATTCAAACACATTTAAATGCCTAATGTAAACAAATTACTATCTACAGTTTATGAATAAAATGCAACCTAAATTCATCACTATTGAATTTTTCTCAATATAGTTATGCAAAATATTGCTTTTATTGATTAAAGGTGGGATCAATGTTTCTGAATGTTGTACATTTGTCTGCATTTGTTTTTAATGATCACTATCCTAAATCAGCAATAGAGAGGCCTGATATTGTGAACTGAGACTGGAGGTATGAAGCTCATTTTTATCCTGCTTCTATCTGATCTCAAAATTTCCTTCCATTCAAGAAACACCAATCAACCTATTATCTTACAAATGCAAAATGGACCTCAGTAAATGAGGATCATCTTAAGACAGAAGTGGATAGTCTATTGGACTATCAAATCCAGTGAGATGCCTTGTGTTCTACTTTTGAGATCATGTGAGACATCAGGTTGCAGAGTAAATGATGTTTTGGTCCATCTGTCTGGTGCAGTGTAATGTATGCCAATCCTATCACACATGAAGATAAAAAGAATATGTGATTTTATATAATGCAACCCAGAGCTTATTCCAATTTTCTTCAGAGTTCTATTTTGCAAAGAAGTAATTGGTAACTTATGTGATGGACTTTTCTTGCTCTGAACAATGAGATTCTGCCTGAATCAATATATTTGGCAGTTAACTTCTGAGTGTTATACCAAGCATGTTACACAAATTCTGCCTAATTGTTGGAAGTCCAATCCTGACAACTGCTGTACTTGTTGGCAGCTCAGCTATTTTCTCCTGACCTGCCCCACCTTCCACTCTCACCGGTAAGAACTAGTTACCACATGTTCTCCAGCTATATTGTTGACATAAGCTGGTATTGTGTAGTGCAGACATGTCTAACCCAGAGCCCATTGTCCATATTTGGCCCTGGATAGCTAGTAATGCGGCCCCACAAGATCATAAAATATTAACATTATTGTGTGATTTAATATTATAAAACTGTCATGGAGAGACTTGGCCCAAAGAATTGCCGAGAGTTTGACATGACTGAAAGGTTATCATCATCATCATCATCATCATCATCATCATCATCATCATCATCATATAAAACTGTATTATATGTTTTATATGTGCCTAAGATAATTCTTCACTCATTGCAGCCCAGTAATTGGTTACCCATGGTGTAGTGGTTAAGGGGATCAGTTAAGACTGTGAAGACCCAGCTTCAAAATTCATCTCAGTCACTGAAACTTACTTACTGATTTTGGCCCATCATTCCCATCATAGGCTTTTTGCTGTGGTGGAAACTGAAGGGGGATATCTAGTCATACCATTGTACATATAAGAATTGTGAAAAGAAATATGAAAGATATAAACTGTTGTTGGTTTCAAAATTAATTTGGCATGGCCGTGAAACATGAATTTTTTTGAAGGATGGAAGACTAATTTTGCAACCCCACCTCACATATGTGTGGCCGCTTAAAGCTATTTGGCACAATATAGAACACCTGGCTGCACAGATGGTATGATTCTTCAACTGTCTGGCATGACATATGTCAATCATATTACTCGGCAGATGGGAAAAGCAGATGAGATGTTAAATGATAAAAAAATCCAAACACAATTTAAGTGGTTATGGTTTCCTGTATGCTGGCTTAGATCCTACAATAATTTAAGGAAATTCACATGGAAAGTTTGGATCTAGAATCTTCCATCTCCAGCCTTTCATCTCCAGCATTTATTATTACCTGTTTTAGGAGCTCATGGAAAGAAAATGGAATAAAGTAAAAAGAAGAGGTTGAAAAAAGCACCTGTAGTATATTTGGAACTAAGGTATGACTGACTGTTTAAATGACAAAGGTTCTTTTTTCATTCTGAAATATATTATTTCAACATCTCAAATACTAACATATTTGATTATTTTGGTAAAATTAGTCTGAACTTATATTATTATTTCTTAATTTGTAACTATATTTATAAAAGACACATTTTATTTTATTTTATTTTATTTATTTGTAACCCACCTTTGTTATTTATACAAGTAGTTCAAGGTGGGGAACATATCCAACATATTCAACTCCACCTATTTTCCTCATAACAACTCTGTGAGGTGAGTTAGGCTGAGACAAAGTCACTGGTCCAAGTTCACCCAACTGGTTTTCATGGCTAAAGTGGGGCTGGAATTCATGGTCTCCCACTTTCTAGCCTTGTGCGTAAATGAAACTATATATGAAACTATAATATTAGTTTCATGGAATATGAACAGTAATTAAGTTTTAGTTAAGGAATTTTGACTGGCGTGATCCAGCAGAAGAGCCTTCTCTGCATGTTCTGCCCTTTGGAACATCTTGCCGCCCCAATGAGTTCTCCTACATTCCTAACTTTCCATAACAACCTGAAGACCTTGCTCTGCCAGTTGGATTGAGGCCCCAATGGGGGAATATCACATTGGAGGTGACTGATGGACCAGTAGTAGATCTCACCTCAACCCTGCCCAGGCTGTTCCCTCTATCCTCCATCTTTTTACCATAATTTCAATTATAATCCATATTTTATTGCATACTCTATCTATCTATCTATCTATCTATCTATCTATCTATCTATCTATCTATCTATCTATCTTTGTATAGTTCTATTAGTTTTAACCTTGTAAGCTGTCCAGAGCTGCCTTGTGACTAGATGGGCAGCAAACTAATTTAATAAATAAAATATAAATAATTTTAATTTAAAAGAAATGATCAGGACACTCTGCTTACTTTTTGCAAATGAATATAAGTTTGCAATTTGTCCGGAAATAGGCATCATTACTTCTGAATAATTTGTGCTTATCTATGTGTGTACAGATATTTGTAATAGAAAATAAGTGAAAATGTGAAAAATTTGGCTATGTTACATTATTGCATAATTTTATTACTTCCTTTTTATCTTTGTAGATTGCAATTTAGATGTTGCACCAAACCTAGTAAGATTTATCTTCTTCACTTGACAGAACAACACAGATGTTTGGCTGTGCAATGTTATCACTTCATGAATGTTATCTATTTTGCCCTGACTCAGTAGCGGCTGTGTACAATCTACATCCACATGTTGAATCCAGCATTTATTATTACATTTTTAGAAAACACTTGTCAGCTTATAATATGTTGAACATACACTTATTGTTACTACAGAAATGTTGCTGGATGATTCTGTTCCAAAAATATTTGAAATTAATTCTATTAGAGTTGGAGTGGAAGGTAAAACCTCTTGTTGGGAATATCAAGAACATATATAAAAGCCAGCCATGTGCAGCTGGATCACTGTGGATTTTAAAAGAATCCCCATATGCATGGTCCTGCTGTTTACAGGTTCATAAACCTTGTCAGAAAAGATGTCCCTGATACCTTCTGCATATCTAATGTATGTTCAAGGACATCAGCAAGATCAGCCCAAAAGTGCTTTTTTTCAAAAGGCTACTGGACTTTGTTTTTTCCTTGAAAATGTTTTGCTTCTCATCCAAAAGCTTCAGAGCTGAATAAACTTCTTGGATGAGAAGCAAAATGTCTTCAAGGAAAAAACAAAGCCCAGTTGCTTTTTGAAAAAACCACTTTTGGGACAACCATGACCTAGATGACTAAGAATCTCTCCATAGACAATCAATGTCATCATTTAATAATAATCTAGATCTGCAGTTTCTTAGAAGGGAACTAGCAACCCAAAAATCTTCACTGTGGGGATAATTAGCAATTCTTTTTTTATAGCCAAAATATCTGACATATTGGACTGTTTTCTCTCTCAAGCTCAGCTTCATTTTTACCTCTCCCATTTAGTTAGTTGGGGTGAGAATGTTTTATGATATGTTAAAAGAGAACAATTATAAGCTCTAACAATAGCAATAGCACTTAGACTTATATACCACTTTATAGTGCTTTGTAGCCCTCTCAAAGCAGTTTACAGAGTCAGCATATTGCCCCCAACAATGTGGGTCCTCATTTTACCCACCTCAGAAGGATGGAACGCTGAGTTAACCTTGAGCCTGGTGGGATTTGATCAGCCAAATTGCAGTAGGAGTAGCTTGCGGTACTGTACTCTAACCACTGCGCCACCGAGGTTCATATTATATATGTGTGTGTGTGTGTGTGTGTGTGTGTGTAATAGATAGATAGCAATCAATATTCACTCTAGGCTTAAAGTGTCTTGTACTATATGCTGTCACTGAGAACATTGATTTAAGATAGAAATACACAACACCAGAATATTTTTCAAAAGAAGCCATTTGTGAAAGAAGTTTTGGTTGTTAAATAAGTAAAAAAAAGTAGAAAATTGTGGCCTAGCTGATGAACTTCTAGTGGATTACGTTTTTATTAATGACAGTTCTGCTGTTAATTCACTATACTTACACAACATTGACCTTTAGTTACTTTTGATTGTAATTTCCCATGTTAATTTTGAACATGAACGTCATTTTCCAATGTCCTAGTTTAGAACAAAGGCATTGGTGCTGCATGGCGTTTCCACCTCTTCCTACTTTTGTACCAACTTTGACACCACCTTAATGAATCATCATTCAGTATATGCAAACTTGTTTATTAAAGTAAGCCTTAAATGCAGCATTGAAAAAGATTCCCATTAGCATGTTCAGTAGTTTGGAATATTAATATGCACACTGATAGATAGGAGAACCATGTTAATAACATTTATATTTCTAAAACATATTTGGACTATGCAGACTGTTTTTTTAAAAGAAAACAAAGATTACTACTAGAGTCATTAAAATGCATAGGGCTATTAATAAAAATGTTGCTATGAAACAAAAAATATTTTGTTCTCATCATACTCTACAGCAAATTAGGATTAATGTATACTACTGGCATAATAAAGCAGTAGTCTTACAATGTGTCACATATGTAAATGAGGTGAAATATGGTTTGTTTGAATATTACCATGAGGGCCATCTGTTTTAGTCCAGGAACTGTTCAAGTAGGGAATCCATCATCTACATAATCAAGAAACAAAAATCAGAATGTTCTTCCACTGGAAAATCAATCATCAAGTCTTGTTGCTGAATTTTGACTTTTCTGCTTCATCTTTCCAAAGTAAGCTGAGTAAGAGATAAAGAAAACAAAGCAACATATGAACACAAATGTGATATGTCTGAAACCCTGAATAACAACAAAGTGAACAATTTAAAAAATAAATTATAGTTTGGATTAGAACAGAAAAACATAACGTAGACATTTCCCCCTATCTACCTCAGTTTACATCTACTGTGAATGATCAAACTAACACATAACACATCCAGAAAAAGTAATAGTGGTTAATATATCAACTTATTTTATCAAGAATAATATATTTACTAGACAAGCCATGACTTGTTGAGTTATTCAGATATATTTCCTTACCTAAACAAAAAACAAAATGACCATGGACAAACATAGTCTATCCCTTTTAAAACATCTTTCTTAATGTACACTTTGAAGATACAAGCCCAGTCCTCCTTGAATTCTGTTGACTCTTATCTACCCACTATTCTTGTAGTGGGCCTGCATGGACTAAACTTGTACTCATTTGAATAACTTTTGTTCCTGGTTTCTTGTGCCTGACACCTTCCTTCCTTCCTATCATTCCTGCCTCCCTCCTGCCATATTGGGTTTATATTTCCTGATAGTTTCCCATTGATTTAAAAATACTGGGCACTGGGCAGGATGCATTGGGTAGGATGCATGTGAGTGCAAACCACATTTTCCCCAAATCTCATTCCCATGCAAGCCCTGACTCCTGAATTTTGGATGCATTCTGTAAGTTAGCCCATTTAAGGTACATTGATTAAAAAATTGTTGCCCTATAATGTATTGTTTCTCACCCAATTGAAGATTACAAACAATCAAACAGACACAAGGGTTTATATAACTGGATCTGTTGGCATAGGTTCTTAAGTAAAGAAATCACTTTGATAGAAAAATTGCTATAAGGCACTCCTATCAAACACTGCACTTACCTACACAAAAGCAAAAATGCACTTTGGTTGTTTCTGAACGTTTGATTAGATGGCCAAATGGCCAACCAGGTATCAAGTGAAATTGTACTCCTTTTTGCCTTTACTAAAGACTACAGAGTCAGACAGCGTCTGGTTTCCTTAAGAACACATTTGAAATAATATAATTGATCTAGAAAAGAAAAATCTCAGGAGGCCTTAACTAACTGTCCACAATGTTATTTCCTGGGATGTAAGTTCTATATCATGATACATCTACAGATATATATACAGATATATATATATAGTTTTTTTGTTTTTTTGTTTGTCAAGTATGTATGAGAAAACAAGTATAAATATGAACATAACATATAAACATATAAGTATAAACAGGTATAAGTATATATGAGTTTGAATAAATGAGTAAATGGGAACAATAGGACAGGGACAGTAGGCATGCTGGTGTGCTTATGCACGCCCCCTTACAGATCTCTTAGGAATGGAGTGAGGTCCATGGCAGACAGTTTAAGGTTAAAGTTTTGGGGGTATGAGGATGTAACAACAGAGTTAGGTAGTGAGTTCCAGGCAATGATCACTCTGCTGCTGAAGTCGTATTTTCTGCAATTGAGTTTGAAGTGGTTTACTTTGAATTTGTATCCATTGTTTGCCCATGTATTATTGTGGTTGAAGCTGAAGTAGTCATTGACAGGTAGGATGTTGTAGCAGGCAATTTTGTGTACTAAGCTTAGATCAGATCGTAGG
Organism: Naja naja; assembly: GCA_009733165.1. Taxonomy (NCBI): domain Eukaryota; kingdom Metazoa; phylum Chordata; class Lepidosauria; order Squamata; family Elapidae; genus Naja; species Naja naja. Next base: position 10,691,901 of record CM019152.1, read on the forward strand.
CAGTGTAGTTCTAGATTGTCCAGGTCCAAAATTTCAAGCCTGCTAGCATAAGGTATTCTATTGCAAGTAGAGGAGTGGAGTACTCTTCTTGTGAAATATCTCTGGACTCGCTCAATTGTATTAATGTCCATTATACAGTGTGGATTCCATGCAGATGAGCTGTATTTGAGAATTAGTCTGGCGAAGGTTTTGCAGTACAATATTACTGGAGAAGAAGCTTTGCAAAATTAGGTTAACAACTCTTAATGTTTTTTTTTGGCAATGCTGTTACAGTAGATCTTATATCCCTAGGCAGCTTTTTAATTGAGACTTTTGAGTGAAAAACAGTGAATGTGACCTAAGCTGAGGTATGGAAATGGAAGCATTTCAAAATTTAAAAACCCAAAGAAATTTTTACTTATTGAGTTTCTGTTAAATTTAATAGAAATAAGAGCTAATCATCTAACACTGTTTCCTTTGCCAAGGAAAAAAAAGGGAATCTGGGCTTTAGGATTAGAGCTAGTATCGCGGTTATCAATTTTTTTTATTTAATTAGATATTGTGTAATCTATAAATTAATAGACAGATTTCACTTAGCAAATGGTTGGTAAATATATTATGTGCTACATTTGTGTTTTCCCATAGCAATTAAATAAAATAGAAAATCCAATTAAATTATGGTAAAGGCAAACATGACAATGGAATTAAGATTTAGAAATATTTTAGAAAATATCTATTATAACAAGTATCTATTTTGAATACCTGATGAATAGCATTTCTCAATGGACTTAACAGTTGAAATACTTTCTTGGTTGAAATTGATTATTGAGGTTTCTGCTCTATCCTCTAACAACCCTGCTATGATTGGATTTTTGCCAATACTATTAGACAAATCCTAAAGTGCTGGTTATTGTTCAAATTTTCCAGCATTCTAAATCTGACAGATTACAATCAGCATTGTGACAAAGTGTTCTAACGGAAACATGTGCATTTGAATGGCTCTCAAATATGTGATTAAAATGGACAAGTCAAATTTATGTTAAATAAGGGCATGATTAACACTCTGGGCAAATCTATATATCTATCTGTTTATCTGTTTTTCTGTCTATCATCTAAGATGTCTATGCTTCACTATTCCATCAATGAACTTGTAAAAAAAAAAAACAATCTTTTACCAGTTGACCAGTCTACTTCTAAATAAACAGGAGACCAGTGACCAGAGGGGAGTGGGTGTTGCATTACAGTGCACTATAGTAAAATTGAACGCTGGTGTTTGCTTGTAACGAAATGAAACATAGAAAGTGAATTGATAGTGACATGTAATTTGGCAGATACACAAATTTTGAGGTTGAGTGTGCTTCACATATCCTTTTGTGATCATTGTACTCTAATTGGCAATCAGACCTGATATATCCACTCTTTAATCTGATAAACTCTACTCATTAGCTGGAGTTTGGAGTATGCCTATTAAATGAGCAAGATCCAGGTGTTTGAAGGCAATAATAATATTTTTATTTACAGTTATAGCTTATAGAAACTGTTTGATGACCTCAATGAATTGTTAATTTTATAGGGTTTCTTCCTCTTATTATATATGCTGTATATTGCTACATATGCATGGATTAATGATATTTTGTATATAACATTTTATGACCTGTTCTTGGATTGTAAATAAACAAATAGATGTGAACAGAATAAAGTATATCTATATTTTGATCCAACCTGTCAATAATTTTTTGAATCTTTATTATTGCATCATTTAAATTTATTTCATAACTCTACATATTTGTTAAACCTGCTTAACATTCATCCAAATCAATTATAGCAAGAATGACATGGCTTTCAAGTTCTCCACTCAAGGTTTATATCCAGGCTGATATAAAGCATTCCTCAGTGTTTTAACCCTATCAATTATAAGTCCACTAAGCAGTTGTATTATCCAACTGATAGGTTGCCACTTGTCAACAATCATTCCGTGGAACACTTTGTCAAATGTGTTACCAACACCAGAATATATGATGACTACTGTATATCATAATCTGTTAAAGTAATCCTGTGTTCTTTGTTATATAATAAGAAATAGGCAAAACAAATGACAAATATCAATACATCATAAGATATATGTATTCATGTAACAAATCCATACTGATAGGCATATAACTAAACCATTTGAATCTAGTTAGACAGATCCATTATTAAATTAAAGAAAACTGCCTATATTTTACTAAAGCATAATAATAATTGCTAACTAATCTTATTCCATCATTCAGACTTTACTGGCTTTTGTTGATAAACATGTTTTTTTTAAATTAAAGTGTTTATAAGAAGTAAAATTGATTTATTGGTTATGTGACTCTTAGTAACCACATTGATATTCTTCGTGAAATAAATAAAATGAAATTATTTTTTATTCAGGTGCTAAATGTTAATGCTTGACGGCACAATCTGATTATAAAACAGAATGCATGGTACATGATGAACCATAGAAGTGTAATAGCATTTATTTGAGATGAATGTATTCTTTGTGATGAAGCCCTGAATGGTTTATGAAGGTCCTTGTAAATGTGTGACTTAATAAAACAATTATATCATCATCATCATTATTACGCATCATTAATTTGTCACAGATTTTAATTGAAAACAATCAAAATATTTAGATATCTTTTTCCTGTTAATATTATTGGCAAATGTAACTTTCTTCTGCATCCTTCCATCTGCTAAGCCAGGTGTCTGAGAAGTGTACCATAAACTTTTAAAATGTCTGAGTACGTTTTGTGTACTTAATAATATTACACTTTCATGGTCTGATGCTTTCCCACAATGCACACAGGCCTGAAATGTGTTTTATATATATAAATGGTCATATAATTGATGACATTTCAGGAGCTCAGTAAGTTTTGTTTTAGAGTAAAGCATGTAACATATTTTAGACTAGAATTGTTCTGAAAGGCCGTTTACATTTTGGAAAACAAATTAATCTTTGGAAAGACACAAATATGGATATCGCTGGGTGGGATTTAAAACTAGAATTTTGGATTCATTCCTCAAATGGGAATGCAATGGCAAGTTGCACTTTCAACAATTTTTATATTTTTGTGTTTTATAGAAAATTGCAAATATCTATTAAATTACTATAATAGCAAAATAGGTTTCCCAAACAGTTCCATAAGTTAAACACATAGACACACACAAAGAGAAGGTTGATTTTTTTTCATACATAAGGTCCACAGCTGCAACATAAACTATCAGTTTAGTTCAAGAGACACACTTACAAAACTGAATGAAGCTTGTCTCCCAAATGGAACTTCAAGATGCTAGAAAGTTTTAAAGGTGTTTCAGAAAGATGCATCTAGGATAAATTTGAGTTTGATACTCATAAAATTTAGTAATGCTGTAATCTCCATAGGAATCTTTTGTGTATGTGTGTGCGCCTTTGGCTTAGTTTTCATTCTTGGCAACTGTCTGAACACGTTCCCAAGATTTCCTTGAAAATAATTTTTGAAAGGGATTTGCCATGGCCTTCTTCATAGGGCTGAGAAAATGACTAGCCCAGACTTACTCAGATGATTTGGTCCCTAGACCTCAGTGTATTGATTTTCTGAGTCTGATACTTTACTTTATCTATAATCAGTGCATCAAACTAATTATTTAAAATCCTTATTTAAATAGATATATTAGGACCATTTGAAATGGTCCAAAGAGTACATAGCCTTTTGAGTTTCCCTGAAAATTTTGGGGAAAATAGTTTGGTTTTCTTTGATTACTAATTTATAGAAACAATGGATTCAAGCTACATTTCCCATCTTTTTTTAAATTCATATTTATATGCCACCCTTCTCCAGAGACTCAGGGCGGCTTACAATTTTTGGAGCACAACCCAATGTGCTCAGCAATAGCCTTCATTCCATTGTATATACCTGCTTATTACTAAGCGGCATTTTTACAAAGTCAGCTTATTGCCCCCAACAATCTTGGGTCCTCAATTTACCTACCCCGAGAGGATGGAAGGCTGAGTCAACCTTGAGCCTGGTGGGATTCGAGCCTGCACTAATTCCAGGCAGCTGGAGCTAAGTGCTAGGTGTTTAACAGCCTGCACCACCAAGGCTCTTAATCTTGTGACTTTGAATTGCAGTTGAAGTAAAATACCTGGTCTAATTTCTTGATTCTTTGGCGTCCTTTATTTTATGTTTTATTTTATCTCATTGTAGTAATTATCATCATATAATATGGAGAATTCCTATGAACATATAGAGCTATGACTGTGTTTCATGTGTTCAAAAATAAAAAAGCTATTTTAAAACTAAGTTGATTGTATATTTCTTGGGTTTGGTATGAGAGTACAATTGGTGGTTATTAAATATTACCAATATTATTTTTAAAGATATTTTACTTGACCTTAGAAGACAATACTGATAGTCCTCCACTTACAGCAGTTTTTTTATTGACTGTTTAAAGTTAAAACAGCATTGAAAAATTGAGTAATGGCTATTTTTCACACTTATGACCATGGCAGCAACCCCGTGGTCATGTAATCAAAATTCAGATGCTTGGCAACTGATTCATATGGTGCGGTGTTCCAGAGTCACGTGATCACTTTTTGTGATCTTCTGACAACCAAAGTTAATGGGGAAGCAGATTCACTTTATGATCATGTCACTAACTTAACAACTGCAGTGATTCACTAAACAACTATGGCAAGAAAGGTTGTAAAATGGGGCAAAATTCTTTACCAAATAATTTTTTAAATTCTTAGCAACAGAAATGTTACACTCAATTGTGGTCATAGATTAAGGACTACCTGTAGAGGATATTGGATATAATTTCTGGCCTTGATCCAGTCCAGAGAGAATGAAAGACACAGAACAAACGAGAATGATGCATAAATAGTGTATGAACAGTAGACCAAACAAAAACTCAGATCACTTAACTGTACATTAATGAGACATTATGTCTCTGTTTTTAAATTTGCACATGCATGTAAAAATTACCCTGTGCAATTTTTATGACATGGACTTTATCACAATTGGTAATGTATAAATGGTTCCAGAAGCTAATTTTTTCTTTCTGGTTGACCTCGGGGGGCAGGTGGATGTGGCCCTGAGTGGGTGTGGCCAACTGGGTGGGCATGGCCAGCTTGATGTCACTCCCCAAATTGCTGGCATGTTTCCTCTTTGCATTGAGTAGACAGGGCCGAAGCCACGCTGGCCCAATGTTTCCACTTCTCATTGGGTAGACTGGGCCAAAGGAATGCGGGTTGGCCCCTTACATTTTCCAGGATGGGTCTGCAGGCCAGATCCGACCACATCGCAGGCTGGATGCAGCCCATGGGCCTTGTGTTTCACACCTCTGCTAAAGGCACTGCCTCATTTGCTAATGTATTTATTCTGATTAGCCTTGTCAACTCTAAAGTGTTTATCCTTTCAACTATGCTTTTCCAACCATTGTGCTTATTCAAGCTTTTATACCTATATCGTAATTGCATGGCTATACATATAAAATTTGGTTTGGCTACCCTTTAGTGCAAAACAGACATTTTTGAGAGGTGATGACAATGTGTGTCTCTTTAATTTTCTGCCATGGAATTTCATTTTTTGGGCACAAGATGGCAGTCAAACTCTTTGAAAAAACAGAGTTTATGAATCTTACTACTAAGGTGCTTTTCTAATAGATTCTTCAAAAAAGAATACTTGACTTCCTTACTGTAAGAGATTTCTGTATTTTCTGATTACTGGAAATGAGCCAAGGAGCCCCTGAAGCAATGCAAATGCTGATGCCCTGAATTGATTGATTATGCATGCAAATAAGTTACCTTTGTAGCAGAAAGCATCCCCTCTATAAAGCCCTTAAAACATTTTTTTTGGTCCCTGGAGTTAATGTTTTTGGGAACACCCCATTGGGTTGTGTTCTAATGCTCATCTTTAATCCAGGCTGTTTTGTTTTGCCTAAGTTTTAATTGCTTTAATTAGTATTAGACCTCGGAAATCACTGGGATCTTATTGGAGTGGGTAGCTATAATAAATTAAAATTTAAATACTGTGCGAAGTCATAGACAGGGACTCCTTGGGGTCCCATCAGCCAGGCAATGCCGGCTGGCGGTCCCCCGACGACGTGCCTACTCTGTTGCGGTCCCCGAACTCTGGAATCAACTTCCCTTGGGGCTCCGCCTGGCCCCCGACCTCCGCACCTTCCGCCATGACCTGAAGACCTGGTTATTTGACCAATCCGGGCTGTGACCCATGGGCGGGGTGGTTTTAGATTTTGATGGATTTTAAGTTTTGTATTTGTAACTGTAATTGGGACTATTAGTTTAATTCTTTTTAAGTATTTATTGTGGTTGTTTTATTGTAAGCCGCCCCGAGTCTTCGGAGATGGGGCGGCATATAAGTCCCATTAATAAAATAATAATAATAATAAAAAAACAAACAGAAACAAATAAAAAAAGACAATCTGGAGCTGTCTTTTAAGTTCTACTATATTGTATTATTTGGGCAGGCTACATGTCTCAGTTAGCCAACACATCACTCAACAGTTGCCAGCTAAGTCACCTCACAGGGTTGTTTTGAGGAAATAGGAAGAGAAAGGAGTATTAAGTATGTTCACCACAGTGAGTTACTCATAAAAATAATAAAGGTGAGATTAAATAATGAATGAATAAATACTGTGATAAAGAACATATTCACATAAAATATGTTTATTACATTTTTCCTATATTTATAACAGAAATGAAGAGGTGCAACCACAATGAGGTATCCTATCAATCAGCTATGCAATCTTAAATAAGCTTTTCCATAAGTATCAGCCACTTTCTGACCTCCTTCCTACTTTAGAATGCTATTTTAATTAAAATTAACTTTTTCCATTAATATTTTGGCTATATATATATATTTTGGCTATATATATATATATATATATATATATATATATATATATATATATATATATATTTTTTTTAATTTTCACGGGTAAAGGTATGTAGGTCTAGGTGTATTGGTCTTGTCCGTGTAAGATTGAGAATACCTTGGCAACGTTTCGACGAAATCTCATCCGTCATCTTCAGGCTGGTGTCTTCAGCTTCGTTCTCCTGGGAGAAGTGTGTGATCGTGGCTGTTTTTCCCTTTTAAACTCTAGAGTTGGATGTGTTGTTACTTTTTGATTGGTTTGTGGAGTTGATGTATGCAGATTGGATGGCTTTTTCCTGAGATCCTGTGTGGCTGAGGTGCTGGCTGTGTGTCTCTCAGCCTTTTGTGTTGTAACGACCTGGGTAATGGGTTGTGTGATGACCTTCTGAGTTCTATTGTTGTGACGTCCTGGGTGTGGTGCTGTAATCTCCTGGGTTGTTGTCTGGAGGTTACAACACAGACAACGACCCAGGAGATTACAGCACCATACCCAGGACGTCACAACAATAGAACTCAGAAGGTCATCACACAGCCCATTACCCAGGTCGTTACAACACAAAAGGCTGCTTATTATTACTAAGCAGCATTTTTACAAAAAGAACGTTCTCCCAGGAGAACAAAGCTGAAGACACCAGCCTGAAGATGACGGATGAGATTTCGTCGAAACGTTGCCAAGGTATTCTCAATCATACACGGACAAGACCGAATACACCAAGACCTACATATATATATATATATATATATATATATATATATATATATATATATTCATATTTATATGCCGCCCTTCTCCGGAGACTCAGGGCGGCTTACAATTTTTGGAGCACAACCCAATGCGTTCAGCAATAGCCTTCATTCCATTGTATATGCCTGCTTATTATTACTAAGCAGCATTTTTACAAAGTCAGCTTATTGCCCCCAACAATCTTGGGTCCTCAATTTACCTACCCCGAGAGGATGGAAGGCTGAGTCAACCTTGAGCCTGGTGGGATTCGAGCCTGCACACATTTCCCTTACAGCAACATTTTGCTGGCTGTAACCCATACTTGCATTGCAAGCTCCTTAAAATTAAGTCTGTTTTCAATAAAGAACATGATCACTGGTTGCATTGTAATAAAAAAGAAAAGATATATATATATATATGTATACAATATTTTGGAGTCTGGCTTATATTGCAAATGATTAATATTTGTACATATCATCCATATTATAAATTTTCTTTGAAGAAGTGGAAAATATTTTTTGGGAAATATATTTTTTCTATAGTTCTATAGTTTTCTATAGACCAACTAAAATTAATATATTTTTGAGATAAATCAGTTTGGATACAATGCCTTATAATTTTATTATAAAGATTATGTTATATTTTGCTTTTCAGAGAATCATCAAGCTGGCTTTTTCACATGCCACTTGTTCTATTTTTTAGATTATCTAAAATGCTACAATTTGCATCAATAGATGGCAGTGTAGTATTTCTGAAGTTTCTTGGAAAAAATATTTTTTCTTCAAATAAATATATGTTTCATCCATGTTATCTTTAGTGCATTGCTTTTAAAGTGCATGTAAATTATAGAAATAGTTATGAAGTGATATGTAATCTGAAATTAATCATGCGAGTCTTTCAACTGAAATTTAAACTACATATTTAAAAGAAAGAAGTATTAACTGGTTGGATATATATGTCTCATCAGAAGGCCCACTTTTAGGTGCCCTGAATTACACAGTTGTGTTTAATTTGTTTTGCTAAAAAAAGTGTGTTTCTGAACTCTGGTGATTTAAATAACTATTTAAAATATTTTATCTGTTTTTAAACATTTCATTTGATGACGATAATCCAAAATTCATCAATTAACAATCCTTGTTGAAACTCAATTTTTCACAGGCTCTTTGATAGTGTTCCTTATGATTGACAGTGGATTCCTTTTGGATCTCGTTCCAGTTTTATTAAAGTTAAGATTACATTACTGTATGAAGGAGAATTCCAGAGTAGACCACATTTCAACCCTACAATATGAATGAAGCAGAAAGTTATACAGAAATTTAGAATGAGTTGATTGTTATAAAGTTTGTGAATTTTATCAAGTTCTTATTTTGACCTAAATGCTTAGATCAATGAACATGCTGAAGTGATATCTGAAGCTGGCAATGGAATGAAGGCCAAATTAAACTCTGATCAGAAGATAGCATTCAGTTTGTTGCAAATGGCTTACAGTTTCTCTAAAGTCTTCCAATTTGGATGACTTTCTAGATCCAGTACATTGGCTGAAAGCTTGAGTGACTTACATGGCACAAAGCCCTTTCCATGAGCTAAGGCTGGCATGTCAACTGCTCCTTGAGAGCAGAGATAACTTGGCACCAGTTATCTATGGTCTGCTGGTATTCAGCATTACAAACTATAATAGTTTGCAAATACAATTAATTCTGATGATAATTCAGAATCTGTAATTATTCCAGTATATTACCTAAGGTTAGGTGCTAGAAGAACATTGGATCGTGTTTAATTACCATTTCACTCATAACTGGTCTAGTGCTTGAATAGAAGAAGATTCTAGTATTTATTTCCAAAAAACATGGACAGCTTGAAAGTAGTTATTTATTAAAATATATGTTTTAACTTCCCATTACACTAAGAGCAACAAGCAGAATCCTTTTCTTACGTTCCTGAATCCTGGGATGAAATGGATGGCAAATGGACAAGTCTTTTGGATGTCTCTATTCAGGATTCCTTCCTGAAAGAAAATTATCTGATAACAATGTTGCTGTATGTTCAGCAACATATTATTCTATATTTATGTATGTTCAGTATGTCTCTATATATCTACCTATATGCCTGCTTTCCTGCATTTTAAAGTTTTAAAAGTGGCTTCCCAGTATTTCAGTATATTAAAATTTCAATAAGTATTTCAACAAATAATATACTGTATATTTAGTTTGTTTTAATCTCATATCAATTTTGTTTTGTAATGTTTTTTCATTGTACATATGAGCTAATATGCTTGAAGATGTATAAAACAAATAACTACTTTTTGGCAAGGAGTTAGATCAAATCACCGCAAATTGGAAAGCAGTCTCTTTCAATTATGAGCAAAGAAATAATATAACTGCTGAAATTTCTGTATCAAGTGACTTTGCTTAAAGAGAGATATTTGTTGCTTGGTTTCAGGAAAAAAAACATTTTAGCTTGTCTTGCTAGGGATGACAATAGAATAGAGGGATTAGGTTAGTTACATAAGTCTACCTCGACTTGGAAGTTCATTTTAAATAGGATATTTTTTTTACTGGGTATCTAATTTATTTCAATTCTGCTATGGAATGTTTGGAGAAAGTATTCCTTGGGGAAAGCATATCAGCTTTTAGAAATTGGACATCAGAAAAGTTACATTGGAAAACCATTCTGACTCCGTATCAGATTTTGCTGAAGAAAATAAAAAGCACAATAAAGTAATATCAACATGCTCTACACATTTCAGGTCAACCGTGACATTAAGAGTATATATTAGAATCATTTTATGTTTTTGTTTGTCAAACAATTTATCTTTTAAATGTTTCATTTTCCTGAAATGATCACTTTTCCTTTCTGGTTAAAATTTGATACATATCCTCCCTATATTCTCAGAATTAAGGAAAACAGTTTTAGTTTACATGCATGCACAAATGAGCCATTTCTATGCAGACATTCTAAATGAAAAATTATTCATGACCTGATTAAGGAGTTCCCAGAAATAGTGAGCTCAAGTGAGGTTTTAATCAAGACCATGTATCACAGTCAAAGTCAATCTACTTCAGAGTAGAGGCCCATGTTTAGCTTTAAAAATGTAAGTATTTCTGGGGACTACGACATACCAGGTCAATAGTTTTATCTGGCTTTTTTAATAACTTAATCTTGGCAAAGGTAGTCATTGGTGTTGAGGCTGATTTGAAGAAAACTTCAGCCTTCAAGAGACCTGCTGAGAATTAAGCCTTGTTCAGTTAAAGGGGTTTTCATATATGATTGCAACTTCTTCTATTATGATGCACTCCAGATGCAGCAATGACATTTTTATTTTATTTTATTCTGGGGTGTCTCCAATGTCCCTTTACACCATACTTTAAGTGTGGCACCCCAGATGCTTCAACAAAATTCACAAGCAGAGAGGAACCATTTATTACGTTTACAATAACTGGCTTTCAGAAATAATGTCTCATAGCATAGTTCATATTCTACTCAGTTCAGAAAAAAGTACAATACAGCTTAATATGTGCTGTTAAACATAGAAGACAGACATATTGTATTATTATAGTCTGTTTCAGTTCATTTTTAATAGTATTTGTATGGATTCATAACTTAAGATGTAGATTAGGTATGCCCAACTCAAAACCTGTAGGCTGCATGTCGCCCTGAATAGCTAGTAATGCAGCCCCCAAGATCATAAACATGTAACATTATTATGTAATTTATAGACACTAAGTATATTATATATATTTATATGCTACCCAACTCAATTCCTTTTCAATCAGGCTAGCTCAAAGTTTGGACACCTATGATCTAGATGAAACCAATGGCAAAAGATATTGGCCGCCAAATTATCAACTTGCAGACAGGAGTAGAGCTTGAATTAGAATTGTAGTTGGGGTCTCTATACCACAAAGGCTATCCAAACAATAATAGGTGGCAAGGTCAGCAGTACTATGTAGCTTTATGTGATTTATTGTTTAGATATATTAAAAATGCAAATCTGTTAAGACTGTGTAGAAGCAGTTGTGAAAAAGTATGGAATAGCAATATATATGTCTACAATGAAATACTAACACATTGCATATCGAAGTCAGTAGTCTAGAAATATAATCAGTTTTTGAACATAAAACTATTTTACTGCAGAACTATATGTACTTGATATCCAACTTTATTCTTATTTCTACCTTAAAAGTATATATAATTTGTGAGTGGGAATAGGTGACTTTTAAGGGAATGACTACAAATGACAAAAGGAACCTTAATCCAGATTAGATGGAGGTTCTACAGCACATTTATAAACTGATCTTGGAAGAAGTGAACAGTTAGATCAACTACTGTATGGCAATAATGGATCCACTGAAATCCTAAAAGGTTAAGAAGAAGAATAAAAATGCAAGTAGAAAAATAGGGACCACTTTGGTGGGAAGGTAACAACGTTCTGTCCACCTTTGGCATTTAGTCATGCCGGACACATGATGCCGGAAACATCTTCAGACAGCGCTGGCTCTTCGGCTTTGTAACGGAGATGAGCACTGCCCCCAGAGCCGGAAACGACTAGCACATATGTGTGAGGGGAACCTTTACCTTTACCTTATGTGTAAAATTATTTTAATGAACTTTACAATGTTTATTAAATGATAGTATATGAACATTAGTAATTTTGAATCCATGAATTTATTTCATGAAAATTAGCTACTCTTCTTGTTTTAATAGTCATCATAATTATTAGAATGAAGTAGAAAAGGTCCACAAAATATATTCAATCAATATATTCAATTAATCAGCAGTAATTTACTTTCTCCTTCGCTATACCAGACTACCCAAAATGCTGAATTTTGAAGTAGAAGTTTAAAAGTATTGTGAGGTAAGATAATATCCATGTTGACTTAGTGGTGTTCAAACAGAAAGGCCCAACAGTATGCAATGCCTTTGAAGTCGCATAATTAAAAGGAAACTGATAAGAAGGGTGTATGTGATCCAGCTGGCATTTATAATAACTCTGAAAGATATCTGAGCTTTTAACCCAAGAAATGTCTGGAATAAATTCAGTATTATTCTTTCATTGTTGCCTGTCCTACATTTTTCATACACACACACACACACACACACACACACAAAGACAAAATTATTTGGAATTTGTTCTTTCAATGTTTGTTTGTTTTTCTCAAGGAGAATTATGAAGGACTTTGCTTTAAGCCATTTGAATGAGTTATGAAGTGAGCTAAAACATGGCTGATGTCAAAGAGTAGTGATTCTTTTAGGAGATGGTTTGACAGCAAGAATGTTCATAGATTACTTTATCCTTGAATATGATGTTCTGAGAATGATCCTTAAATTAGGGATCTCAAAAAAATAGAATATTGGTGGTAATTAAGAAACTGGAAGGAAACTGCAAAGAAAAATATCAATTAATTTGATGAAACAAAACATGTTTTTACCAACCTTTTCAAAGAAAACATTGCTTCTATAAATATAGAATCTTTCAATATGGTTTCATTTAATTCAATTCAGTTTTCTTTTAAAAACACAGAAGTGCATACAAGTATAAAATATAAGTCTAAACTACAGGTTTACAACTTCTCTGTATTCCTATCAAGCACTATATCAAGGGCTCATTTCAATTAACTAAAACCATGATATTTAGCAGGAGCCAACATCTACAAGCCTATCAAATGATGGCATGCCCACCGTGGATAGGGCGCACAACTTGGTTGTCCTCCTGGATACATGGCTAAGTATGGAGGAGCAGGTGGGAGCCGTCGCCAGGAGGGCATTTGCCCAGGTTTGCCTGATGCATCAGTTGCGCCCCTATTTGGACCGGGATGCCCTATGCATGGTCACCCATGCACTCGTCGCTTCCCGTCTTGACTACTGCAATGCTCTCTACCTAGGACTGCCCTTGTGGACTATACGGAGGCTTCAACTGGTGCAAAATGCGGCTGCGTGGGTAGTGATGGGAGTGACCTGATACTGCCATCTGACACCCCTCCTGCACAATTTTACATTGGTTGCCAGTTGCCCTCTGTGTAAGATTCGAGGTGCTGGTGTTAGCCTATAAAGCCTTTCATGGCCAGGGTCCAGGGTATTTACAGGAGCACCTCCTACCGCCATCGAGTTCCAATCACCCAGTGCGCTCCCACTGGCAGGGCCTCCTTGAGGTGCCATCAACCAGACAATGTCAGTTGGCGGTACCCCGGGGGAGGGCCTTCTCTGTGGGGGCGCCCACCCTGTGGAACCAGCTGCCCCTGGGGTTGCGGCTGGCTCCTGACCTTCATTCCTTCCGCCACGATCTTAAAACCTGGCTGTTTTTACAGGCCGGCCTGGATTGAGGTTGGTTGGGGTTTTCTTTTAATTAATTAGGTTTTATTGTATTTTAGGGATTTATTTGGATGGCTTTTATATTTTAATGCCTTGTATTTAAGTTTTGTATTTTGATTCTTCATGTGAGCCACTCCGAGTCCCCCCAGAGATGGGGCAGCATACAAATCCAAATAAAATAAATAAATAAATAAATGAAGATTATTATTGTATGGTAAAGAATTACAAATAAAATGAATGAATGAAAAATGAATACAAATCACATATGATTAATTGGTTTGTTTAGGATAAAAAGTGAATGAGAAATTCTAAGAGAAGGGCAGACTATTCTGTTATAGTGTCAGGAGTGGATTTTGTAAAAAAGATATGGCTGTGAAAGAAAAGGAAAAGAAGTAGGAAAGTAGAGTTAACATAGAATGTTTCCAGGAGAGAAATTTTGGGTCCTATATGAAAAAAGTATTAGAAGGTAAATTGATTTCTTAACAGAATATATAGAAAGTAGACATAAAAGAATCTGGAGCAGTGGTGGTATTCAGCCGGTTTGCACCAGTTCGGGTGAACCGGTAGCAAGGATTTGGTGTGGGTCGCCGAACCGGTAGTAACTTCTGGTTGGCCATGCCCCCAATCTGGTCACCTGGTTGCCGCTTGCTCTCTTGCCCCACCTGTCTGATGCCTGATGCTCACTCACACTGTCCGCCCGATGCTCACCTGCCCAGTCACTCCTTAAGGTATTTTTTTAACCTCCCAACAATCATAGGAACAGCTGTGCCGAGATTCAGCTCGCTTCTTACTACTTCACCCAGGAGACTTCCCTGAGGACCAGAAAGGCAAAAAATGAAAGGAGGGGGCACAGCCCCCTCCATTTTGCCTTCCTGGGCACCAGGGGAGTCTTCTGGGAGCAAAAATGCCTCCCCAAGGCTCCCCTGAGGCCAGGAAGGCCCCAAAAAATGAGGTGAGGGGGGTGGGGGTGGTGCTGCAAAAAAGCCATGCCCACAGAACGGGTGGTAAAATTTTTTGAATCCCACCACTGATCTGGAGGTACATGAAACAGGGAGAAAAAAATACATTACAATATTTCAGAGAAATGTGTGGAGTTATGCTAAAATGTATAACAAATAAGTTGTGGATTTATAAATTAGCATTTGTATAGTTGATAAAAGATAATAATAATAATAATAATAATAATAATAATAATAATAATTTATTAGACTTGGATGCCACCCTCTCTCCCTAAGGACTCAGGGCGGCTCACAATATAAAACCCAATACAATAAATTACTTAAAAAACCAATTAAACATTACAAGCCTAATAACAATAAAATAATTAAAAGTCATTAAAATTACTCTAAACCCCCCTGCCCCCCTTGGTTCAGTCCAGACCGGCCTGTTGAAAGAGCCAGGTCTTCAGGTCATGGCAGAAGGAGCGGAGATCAGGGGCCAAACGAAGGTCCAGAGGGAGCTGATTCCACAGGGTGGGTGCTCCCACAGAGAAGGCCCTACCCCTGGGCACCGCCAGCTGACAGTGTCTGGCCGACGGAGGCCCTGCCTGTGGGAGCGTACAGGGCGATTGGAGCGCGATGCCGGCAGGAGACACTCCCGCAACTACCCCGGACCCAAGCCATGTAGGCCTTTATATGTTGTTACTAATACCTTGAATCTCATATCATATGTATACAGAGAAATATATAAAGTACTTGACAAGAATGTAGTTAAATATGTAGAAAGCAATTAACATTAAAAATGGTATAGCACTCATACAACAGTTTTGATGGAAACAAACAATTTGGAAGTAGATGAAGACTGCAGAACAGAAGATTCCATGGAATTAAAAATAAAAATGATTAAATTACTTGGTTTTAACTGAAGTAAGGAAAGGCTGGACAGAGTATTTTTAGAAATTTGGCAATGACAGTGCAGTGTAAAAACATGGAATTGAAATGAACAGTATATATATTCAAAGAGATGGTTGGGAAGTTTGAAGAACAGAATGGTATATGGAAATGTGGCAATATGGATTCCTTGCAAGGATGGGAAGGCAGGCCACAGTATACATGTGTATCTCAGTGTATAGTAGATTTAGCTATATTTCTTTTTCTTTCATTAATTTCTATTGCTTTCTATTTCTTGCATCTTACTATACTATTTCCTTTACTATTTTCCTGGAACAAAATAGTACAATGGGTTATTATTTGCATACATATGTATGTACTTCAGTATTTGTGGCTTTTAATGTCTGGCTTCCAATTACTCCTTCACACTGATACTGAACATGCATTCAGTTGTATCATGAAAATTATGCACCCTGTCTTTATTCACAGTGTATGAGATGCTTGTGTGACTCTTTCAACGGTTCACTTGACAAGAAAATATCTAGGATATTGTATTTTCTTAAAAAATACCATGTTAACTGATTCTATTCGATTGGCTTTTTTTTAACAAGAGCACCATTTATTTTAGGAACTCTGACAGTTTTCCATTATATTTTTCTTGGTTAATGAGCAATCATAATGCAAACAAAATTGTTTGTCTACTATAAATATTGGTGCACTATTTAGTCATAGCTGAATATTTCTGGACATTCTTCCCATTGGCTAGGCTTCCTTGAGTTGAATAAACAGTTTTACATTGCTTGTTTGCTCTTGATTTGCTGAAAATAAACCTTGTAGACTTAAACTATTCCTCCCCCAAGTACCACTAAATAAATTTGTTAGACCTATTTGTTACTAAATGTTTTGTATGCCTAGATAGAAAAGAAATATATTAACCTTATTTCTTTAAATATTTACTGACCAACAAATGCTCAGTTCTTTATTTTATGCTTTCACTTATAAGCTATTAGCAAGTTCCTCTTCTGGAAATCTCCACAGCATAGCAATTTTGTTTTAATATTGATAAGAAGAGATGAAATTACCACCTAGTCCTCCATTTGTCTCAACAAGTAATTTATTTTTCTGCATGTAAGAATTGTCTTCCTTTTTTAAACTCAAATAGTTAAACAGAAGTTATTCTCTGAAATAATCATGAAACCAAACACTTGTGTCAGGATGGAGAGTTCAATCTTATTTAATAAAAATGTATATTTAACAGGAGAAATTGGTTTTCAAATCGTTCCAAGAAACAGTATAATATTTATAAATATTTTATAAAATATCAGCCAGTAGATGTCCCAGAGTCTTTGAATTATCAACCTTGAATTATCAACCCCAGTAGTACTCAGAAAATTCCTCAGCTCTTCCTTGGTAGTGTGTTGAGTGTTATCTAACCTGTGAGGCCCATCATCTGACACTATATGATCAATCACTTTATATTGTCTATCCATGTGTTTTTCTTCATAAAATTAAGCATGGTTCATCATTATCCTCTTGTATACCTTAAATTGATGCCTTTGCCCTTGTCATAAAATGATTGTCTACCTAATGCATCTTCCTGTATTACTTCTGCCTGATACATGTTCCTGCTTGCTTTAGCTGGGATGATTTTTACTCCTTGGGCGACTCTGCTGGGAATATACATTCTAGGTGTATACTCATAGCATTCTTTGCTTACCTCTCCAAGGAACAACTCCCCACTCCAGCCACAACAAAGCAGTGTATCAAGATTTTATAGGGTCTGTTAAACATTTTTGCAACAAAACATGACTTAAGGTTCTGTAAGATCCATTATATCTAGAATTCCCAGCATGAATATATGGGAGATCACTCTTATTCTCTTCAACAGTGAAGACCAGTTTTTTTACAGTTCAAATTACTGGTGTTTTTTTTAATTCTTCTTAAAAGTCCTATTCCTTTTTTCTTCAGATGCCCAAGACAGCTTATATGCAGAGCTCCCTTCATGTTATCCCCACAATCTAAAACATAGGCTGGGCTGAGAGGAAATGACCAGCCTCAAGTTATCCATTCATTTTCCATAGCTGAAGATGAGCTGAACCTGGGAATTCCTGACCACAGGCCAATCCTTCAACCATTGAACCACTTTTACTATCTTCCTGATAGAATCATTCTTTCAGTAAACTCTAAGCTACTTGGAATTTAAGTTGCAGAAATTAATTTTTAAATCCTCATAAGAATGATTGTTACAGCATACATATAAAAATAAATGAAAGGAATAAAAGAAAAACAGGTGTTTTCTTTTTAAATGGGTTATTGAATATTGATAAGAAAACATTCTCTGATACCATAATCCTATAATTAAAAAGGGCCACTGACTACATCATAAATACAAAGAATTTGTTTCCATAACATTTTTATTATTCCAATAACAACTGTTTGACATTTTCATATTGGCTCAGTTATTTTTTTCCAATACACTTTCAAACAGAAAAAATAGAAATCTTTGGTATTTTTAATCCCACTCTCCATTTCAAATCTCATACTGAAAAATTCTTCATTATTATAGAATACACATGCTAAACAAATGGCTATAATCCTATATATTGTATATCACATATATCATACAATCTATGATAGCACAGCAAAGAGGACACCTCATCAGCCATTCCCAGAATGACATCACTGAGTTGGATTAAAATGTCCTTTTCGCAAATTCCCAGCCAGAATGATCATTCTGCATATGGTAGGGTCAATGTATCTCAAGGACACAGTATGTCATGGAATCCTATCTGGGTCTCTTGAATTAATTCTCTGCCTGTATGTGAAAACTTTAATAATTGATTGGTTCTACATGGAGTTGATTCTTGTTTGTAATCCAACCACGAAGGATGACATGTTCTTATCAACTTCATTATATGGTTCATGGAATTTTAAAATATTTTAAAAAGATCTTGACAACATTTAATATAGTTTTATCCACTTTTGTTTGCTTGAATATGTGTGCCTGATGCTTTTTAATCTGTTCATTTGACCTTTACTGAACATTTGTGGGAGGGAAAAATGCCAAGTTTCTGGCTATTCAGAGAGGCAACAGTTATCTTAGCTTGTGGCTCAGACCTCTGCTTGGCTTTTGTCAGAAAAGTAGCAGGAAGTCCTAAGAGGCATTCTATATCTGAATCAGTGAGAAGATGAAAAAGAAAAGTTATCTTGAGGACAGTTATTCTTCAACTTCTTTCTGCCACAGGCAACACAGATTAGAACTGGAAAATCATTTTGTGTGCTTCAGTAAATAAATCTTAACCTGAACACGGAAAGTAAAGGAAAAGGAGAGGATAGTTTTTTTTTGACAAATATCCTTATTTTCAACTTTTTCTAGCCAGTTTTCAACTAAAAATAAGTGACAAAAACAGTTGCTTTACATAAAACATCATTTGCTTCACCCTTGGGAAAAAAAGATAGACATCAACACCTTCCAATCTTGGCTTCTTCACACTGGTTAATTCTACAGCATAGCAACTTTTTCCAACCTGTTGCCAGTCAGCAGGATTGAGCTTCAATTTCCCTTAACTCAAATACAAATTCTTTATTACATGCAAATAATCTAGACCAAGTAAAACTTATTAAATAAAACCTACAGAGTACAGCTACAAAATAGGATTTCTGAAATAAAATAAGGTATACAAGATAAAAATATACAAACTTGCTTGCACTATTTTGCTATAATAAATATGCAAGTTTTACAAGCTGCAAAAACCAATGTTGCAATGACAAGTTACCTTGAGTCTTTATTTGCTATTAAAAATTGCACATATTTTTTTTCATTTATCCTGGAAATGGAATTAGAAGAGGTATTAAGAGCTCTTTGCATGCCTCAGTAGAAATTACAGTATAACAGAACATGGGCATATAATTTTACAAGTCTTTATGAATATGGAATTTTTACAAATTTTCTCTCCACTTTGCTGATGGTATAACCTCCAAGCATGCCTTACTGTACTGTCAATTTTTCATAAACACTCACTGTGCTAAATCCCCACTTAATTAAACTTCCTGTCCACTCTGATCAATTCTTTTACTCTCAGATTCAAATGACTATTTCCTTAAGTATGACCAAATTCTGTCACATTATATATAAGATGTACAACAGCTGATCAATATCATTTTTATATATTCAAGTGTTTTATTGATTGTCATTAAGTGTAATTAAGATTCCTAGTTTGATAATGGCATTGTGATTTTCTGGAAGTATCTTCTCTATAGATTGTTTGGACAGGATTTTAATGAACAATAAAACACATAATAAAAACCTGATAGATCTGTTTAAAATTCACAGCACACCATTCAATAAAATAAGATCAAATTGGGTACATTTGATTATAGGTTTTCTGCTAAGTATTTTCAGTTGTCAAGTATTTTCTTTGGCCTTAGAAATGTGCAAAATTTGGCATATACAAATGTTCAGAAATGTTTATGCTAAAAAAATATACCTTGAAAAGTGATATTTTTCAGGAACAAGTGGAAGTTTATAAGACATTTCTTTTTCATAGAAAATGTATTTTTTATATAAAATAGACATTTTGTATACAGTATGTGTATCAAAATACAGACACAAAAACTCAATGATAAATTTCTGTGTCATATCATAAGAGCTTAAGAAAAACTAAGTGGATTAAAGACACTTACATGAAATAGTACACCAACAATAAGTGTACATTTACAATGTCATCTGATTCTACAGCAAATTTACTCTGTGTCTATATTTTTAATGTAGTCAAAAAGTACCAACTCCTCACACATAAAAATGAAAAATAGAATACATTCTTTTGTAAAATAAATTATGAATACAATGAAGAGAATTTGTAATTATACAGAAAGATTGGCACCCCTGCTACCATAGAGAAAAGATTGCCTTTAGGTCTTCTGAAAGCATCACAGCAACAAGATTCTTTTAATCAAAAGCAGTGGCTGAACTTGGGTCTTTGACATGTCTAGTGTGTGCTTTATGACTGAGTTGTGGTCACTCTTTATCTCATAGAAAAGCTCATATTTAGAATTCCACATATGCAACTTGAATTTTTAAGAGATGTAAAAACCTCATAAGAAATATTAGAGTATTAGAAATATTAGATAACTTTTATATGATATAGAAAGTTGCATGTTATTCTAGATATGTTTTTCTCTTTATTACTACATGGATAGTGAAGGAAATTCTGAAGAGTCATGTAAATTTAGAAATATTACAAACAAGTGCTTGTGGTATTTGATTGCTGTGTTTTTTCCAACACACATAAATGAGGAAATACTGAGCATTTTTGAAATAGCTCACTTTCACAATCTTTCCAGTTTGGAGATTTTTTTTGGAAATGTATGAACATTACTGGACTCTACAAAACAAGTTTGAATTAATGATTGCTTATCTGAGAGGCCTGCCACATACCATATAATGCCACAAACTTGTCTAACATGGTGTTGTATTTATATTCTTTGGAACTAAAATTCACAAAGTTTTAATGAATAAATCAGCTTGAAAATTGTATTGTCCATGTGCTGATTCTAAAGCAAATTAAAACTAAACCAAGTCAGTATTTATTAATGTTTGGCTCTGGGGCTTTTGTTTTAACCCATTCTGATGGAATTCAACACGCTGTTAGGTTTTATTTGACCCATATCCAACTCTCATTTCCATCCAACAAAGTGGGCAGAATCATATATAGTCATTTAAAACTATTTTGACATTCAATCATCATAACACATCACATACTAGCTGCTACCTTCCTATAGTATAGTATGCTGTATACCTTTCTGAGTGTTTTCCTTCCAACAGAAACAATCAAATGGAAATAAAAACCCAAGATAACAATGGATTAACTGTTGGATAAATCCTGGAACAAAATTTACAGGGATTTTTAAATGCTTGCTTAATATTAGATGTTATCCTATGTAGGTTTAAATGTTACATGGTTTATTCTTGCATCTGATCTTGTAAAATGTCAAAATGGTATTGGTTTAAATAGTGCGGGAAGAAACCCTGCACTCCCATTGGCTAGCAGGCTACGGGCCGGCTATAAGAGCCGCCTTAGCCTTACCCGACGGGTCCGTTCGAGCTGTTGTCATTAATAAATCTTTGCTGGAATTCCTCGCGTCTGACTCTTCATGCAAACTTAACACTGGCGGCGAGGATGGGATTTCCCTGAAGAGAAAACGCACGAACAAGCAACTGAGCGATATGGCTCGCTGAACACCCCCCCAGCACCGTTCGATCCGGCGACGGAAGACTGGAATCGATGCAGACCGGTTCCACATGTTCCTGGAAGGGAACGATCTCGCCGGCATCCCCGAGAGACGGAAGAGGCGTCTTTCTCAACACACTGCGGTCCGGCAGTCTTCAAAAATGGCGAAGGCGTTGGCGGGAGCAGCAGAATTGAAGGTAATAGAATGGCCCGAATTAGAAAGACTTTTAAAGCCCATTACGCCCCACAAGTATCGTGCCTCATTAAGACACGAATTTTACCAGTCGGGATCAAGGGATAGCGAGAGTGTTTAATGACTTCGTGGCAAGCTTAAGGGACATTTGGGGGTGCTTGTGACTTTACCAACGTAGAGGGCATGCGTGTCGGTTTGTTTTGGCCTTAAAGATAAGATCTTACAAAGCAAACTGTTAATGAAACCAAAAATCACGCCTTAAAGAGGCTATTGAAGAGGCTGTTTCAGCAGAAGCCACCAAGTCCTCAGCTGCGCCATGAAAAAGATTAACAAGGCCTCGAGCCAGGCCTCAAGCCATTCTGATGGAAAAATCCTCAACAACTCATTGCAAACAAATAGACTCTGATTCGGATAGCAGTGAGGAAGAAGAGGGGATTTTTAAGCTCAGAATGGAGAAAAAAGAAAAGACTCTGAGAAAAACAGGCAAGGATCTGTTTGCAGAGGCTGTGGGGGGGGCCACCCCCGCACTGAATGCAAGTTCTTTGACTCCATTTGCCTACGTTGTGAGAAAAGGGGCATATAGCCAGAGTCTGCAAATCATCCAGAACTCCACCATTCAGGAAGAAATTTCCTGAGGAAGATTTTAAGCCCAACAATTTAATTGGAAAAATGGGGCGAAATCCAAAAGCAAATGGCAAGAGTGAAACTCACCAAACAATATCCATTGGTCAGTCTTCACATTTAAATAGCAGAAAAGTACATGTGAAGGTGTTTATTGAAGGGAGACCGTGCCACATGGAAGTGGACTCAGGCTCTTATTTATCTATGGTGTCATGGGACACTATACACAGACTCTTTCCAAGAATTCAGAAAAAACATTTCCAGAAGCAAGCACTGACCCTCAAAGACTACCAAGGGAACAAGATTCCAGTAGTTGGAGCGAGGGATTCAACGTGCAGTTTAAAGGCCACACAAACGTTTGCCACTGACCATCGTGGACAAGGATCGCCCAAGTTTGCTGGGACTTGAGTGGTTCAAGCCACTTGGCATCGAGGTGACTGGCATCCATCACGTGAGCAGTTCTGACTGGGAAGAGTCCTTGAAGTCTGAGTTTCCAGAGGTCTTCAGCGAAGGACTGGGCAAGTATATGGGGACCCCTATTGCTTTCAGTTTAGACCCCAAGGTGCCCCAATTCGTTTAAAGCCCAGGAGGGTTCCATTTGCTTTAAAGGAAAAAATTGATGCACAATTAGATAAGCTCATCGCCCAAGGGGTTTTGGAACCTACTGACCACTCCAGATGGGAAACACCCATAGTCACACCAGTCAAGGCTGATGGGTCAGTGAGAATCTGTGGTGACTACAAGGGGACACTTAACCATGCGCTGCAGCAGAGCGCATACCCTGTACCTGTTGTGCATCATCTGCTCCATTCCCTTGGCAGGGGTACAGTATTTGCTAAACTGGACTTAGCTCAGGCATATCAACAATTAACAGTTGATGATGCCACTGCAGAGGCACAAACAATTGTGACTCATAGAGGTGCCTTCAAATGTAAAAGACTACAATTTGGAGTAAGCGTGGCACCTGGCATTTTTCAAAGTCTTATGGAAAGAATGTTGCAAGGACTGCCTGGGGTAGTGCCTTATTTTGATGATGTGTTAATCTCTGCTGAAAATGACACTCAGCTTCAAGAGAGACTCAGAGAAGTCCTTACCAGATTCAGAAAAGCAGGTTTGAAAGTCAAGGAAGACAAATGCACTCTCAAAACAGACAGAGTTGAATTCCTGGGGTACATGATTGATAAACAGGGCATCCACACCACTGATGCCAAGGTTAAAGCGATCAAGGAAGCCCCTAAACCTCGTTGCAAGTCAGATCTGCAAGCCTTCCTTGGCCTTATTAACTTTTATCACATGTTTCTACCTCACAAAGCATCTATTGCTGAACCCTTACATCGTTTACTTGATAAGAAGGCTGCTTGGATCTGGGGGCGGAAGGAACAGTCAGCATTTAACAGTATTAAGAGACTAATCACGTCTGATGCTGTGTTGATTCAATTCTCTGAGAATTTACCTGTTGTTCTGACTTGTGATGCATCCCTTTTGGAGTGGGAGGGGTTTTGAGCCATAGGCTTCCCAATGGCCGGGAAGCCCCAATTGCATTCTACTCTCGCACGCTGTCCAAAGCAGAGAGGAACTACAGCCAATTGGACAAGGAGGCTTTAGCAGTTGTGGCAGCTGTTAAGAAATTTCATGAATATCTGTATGGCAGGTCATTCACCATTGTTACAGATCACAAACCTTTGCTTGGCATCGTGGCAGGAGACAAACCTACACCTATTATCCTGTCACCAAGAATGCTGAGGTGGACTGAATTTCTTGCAGCCTACTCCTACAAACTGATTCACAGGCCTGGCAAGGACATTGGACATGCTGATGCACTGAGTCGTTGCCCACTACCTTGCCACAAGGAAGACTGTGAACTTGAGACTCACACCTTTTTCCTGGAGACCGTTGCTAAGCTTCCAGTCCATGCTGCTGAGATTGCCAGAGAATCTGCCAAAGATGCTGTGTTGGCACCTGTTATGGGCTGGATTAAGAAAGGTTGGCCTCTTCAAGATCTACCTCACTTTGCTCAACCTTTCAAATCCAGGCAAACTGAATTATCTGTACTAAGAGGATGTATTTTGTGGGGTAACAGGGTGGTTATTCCTGCAAAACTGCAAAGGGAGGTTTTGGAAATGTTACATGAGGGTCATCCTGGGATTGTAAGGATGAAAGGTTTGGCCAGGAGTTATGTATGGTGGCCAGGTATTGACAAAATGGTTGAAAACTGGGTTGCATCTTGTCCCAATTGCCAGGTAGTCAGGCCTGCCCCACCTCACGCCCCCACACAGGAATGGGAATGTCCTAGGGGCCCATGGTCTAGAATCCACATTGATTTTGCAGGTCCTACAAGAGGGCACACGTTTCTAGTAATTGTTGATGCATACTCCAAATGGCTAGAGGTTATTCTCATGACTTCTACTACTACTGAGGCTGTTATCAAGCAGCTCAAAAGCTCTTTGTAACCCATGGGTTACCAGATGTCCTTGTCTCTGACAATGGCCCTCAATTCACGTCTAACATTTTGAATCCTTTCTAGCTCAACAGGGCATCAGACATGCCCTTACAGCCCCTGGGCACCCTTCGCCACGGCCGGGCTGAACGTATGGTACGCTTTACCAGAAAAGCTTCAGCAGCTGGGTCCTGGGGACATCTCTGAGAAGCTTGAAAAGCTTCTTAGTGTTCAGCACATCACTCCTAGCCCATCAACTAACTTGTCCCCAGCAGAGTTGTTAATGGGCAGGAAACTTAGGTCTTCCCTTGACCGACTTCATCCCACTTATGCACCCAATACACCACTGGATTCCACTTCCAAAGTTCGTTCTTTCAGTGTGGGAGATTCTGTCTATGCTAGGAACCTTACAGGTGAACCTTTGTGGATTCCTGCTGAAATAACTCACATCACTGGCCCTCTTTCTTACAGGGTTCAAACAGAGGATGGCCTCCTCTGGAGCAGGCACATTGACCAACTTAGATCCCGGTTCACTCAGGAACATCGCCCCTGTCTCTCTCTAGGTCCCTCACCTGATGTCTCTTCTAGGGGAAGGGGAGGAACAGGAGGAATATCAACAAACAGGAATCAACCCCTTGTGTAACGAGCCATTGCGGCAGGAACCATCCCGAACCCTGTCACAATGCCAAGATCCATCATTAGAAGTAGAGTCATTACGACAGGAACCATCCCGAACCCTGTCACAATGCCTAGATCCATCCTTAGAAGTGGAAGATTGTACATCACTACCAGATTTGGGTGTTGACATTGGAATGGAGATGGGTTGGGAGGAGAGACCAGATTCTAACAGTCTAACAGGGTCTTCTTTCACAGGAAGTCCTAACAGGGAAATGTCAGCAGACACATTTCCCTCTCACTGGGTGAGAACAATAAAGATTCTGAACCACGAAGGTCTCAACGTACACGTAAGAGCCCCACCTATTTAAGGGAATACATTAGATAGGTTGGGGTTTGGTATGGACTGAACCTAGTGGGGAGGGGTGTTATGTATGTAGGTTTAAATGTTATTGGTTTATTTGAATTGGTCTTGTAAAATGTCAAATGGTATTGGTTTAAATAGTGCGGGAAGAAACCCTGCACTCCCATTGGCTAGCAGCTACGGCTGCCGGCTATAAGAAGCAGCCGTAGCCTTACCCGGACGGGTCCGTTCGAGCTGTTGTCATTAATAAAGTCTTTTGCTGGAATTCCTCGCGTCTGACTCTTCATGCAAACTTAACAATTAGATATAATCCTATGATGACGCAAAGCTTCACATTTTTATTCTTGCATCTGATCCTGGATTGAAAATTTCAGGTGACATAGGAGTAAATTGAATTTTTCCTTGATATTCTTTTCTCAGCAATGGTTGAGAAATGTCTAAATAGATTGTGAACTGTAGGTATATATTAAAGATAGGGAACATTACTAATACAAATAATACAAAGGTTGCATTATTTTGTCATGACAGCATAATTTAAAGAGATGTTGTACAATAAGTATTCCTGCATTTATAACAAAAGGAAAATAAATGAACAAAAAAACCTTTTTAAATGGAATAACTGCACAAATATAGCTAGAAAAATAGCCATAGTATATGCAAGATTAATTAAAGACTGTTCCTACAAGCTTTTATTCCCACAGAAGAAAAGTGAGTTTTGAATGCTGGAATATACAATATTTTAATAGAGTAAATAGAACTACTTCTCTTGAGAAGGAATAAACTGAGTGCAGATGGCCTTATAATTCAGGATATGAGATTTCATTGTTTACATCAAAACAGGCTTAAAATATATTGCTAAAGTTTCTTGAAAAACAAAAACTGTTCTCAACCAATTTAGACCTTTAATTTTGAATCCTAGCTGATATAATCATTTCCTTGTCAAAAGTGGAAGGTTCACTTGCATCTGGAAATGGAAAAAGGTTCAGTAATGCAAATAAAATAGTCTATATCCTTAGTTTACATTGCTTTATATTTATATATGAGATTTTGGGCTTGCAAAAATGATACTATTGTCAAAACTGGATTAGCATAAAGGACCCCTATTTTCTAGGAAAACATAAAATACAAAGCAGAACTAACTTTAGAATAGATTTATGAATGGACTAACTAAACCATGCAGCTAATGGTTGAAGTCACACATTGAAATACAACTTAGTCAACAAACTATTGCTAAACAATTGTTCAATAGTTGCAAAGAAGCTGAGAGAAAAATGTGAGATTTGGGATAAAGAATAATAGCTTGGAATAGTGAATTTCTGATGCTTATAAATTGTCTTTCCAGTACATTAGGAATGAATTTAAATTCAAATTTAATACTGAGGCATTTAAGCCGCTTCCCACAGTTATGAATGGTAACATAGATTACATATGATAAACACTATCACATAACGTAGTATGGTAGACTCCTCAGTACAAATATGAAACATTAAATGCATATATCTGCATAGAATAAAAACTGTAGTTCATGTTTCTGTTTCTCTAGAATCAAGGAGGCCACTGCAATTTTTACTAATATCTGAATCAAGGCAATCATGTTATTCAGGATGTGGATTAGCCATTGGCATGTCATTTGTTTCTTCATTGCTGCAAGCTGTTTGTAATTCAGAGTTCTGACATATGAGAACCATAAATCTTTGTGGCTGTTCTACTTGCTGGCTAGTCTTGTTGTCCTAAGAGATTGTAGGGACAGGCTGTTAAACCATATTGGCTCAAGCAAATCAACTGGAATCAGTCTAGTCTGTTTTACTTTAATAGCTCCCTATATTCATGGTTCCCTTAGATAGGAAACAAAACGTTTCTGTGAAGAATTTTCCATCTATCCTTCAAGAGACTGGCAGAATTTGGTCTTTCAGTAACTACATCATTGATGGATTTTTTTTTTTAATTACATTTATATGCCGCCCTTCTCTGAAGACTCAGGGCGGCTTACAATTTTTTGGGGTACAACCCAATGTGCTCAGCAATAGCCTTCATTCCATTGTATATGCCTGCTTATTACTAAGCGGCATTTTTGCAAAGTCAGCTTATTGCCCCCAACAATCTTGGGTCCTCAGTTTACCTACCCCAAGAGGATGGAAGGCTGAGTCAACCTTGAGCCTGGTGGGTTTGAGCCTGCACTAATTGCAGGCAGCTGGAACTTAAGTGCTAGGCATTTAACAGCCTGCACCACCAAGGCTCTTTTGTTGAGTTTAAATCTAAAAGTTTTATGGCTCTTATTGCAAATTCATGTATTTGCATGACTAATTATAGGACAGGGGTCTCCAAACTTGTCAATTTTAAAACTTGTGGACTTCATTTCCCAGAATTCATCTGCCAGTCATGCTGACTGGGGAATACTGGGACTTGAAGTCCACAAGTCTTAAAGTTGCCAAGTTTGGTTAGCCCTGGTATAAGAGAAAGGAATCATTTGAAATTGCAGACAACACAGGCCTAGACTGACAGGTTTGGGTTATAAAAAAGTACTTGTGCAGAATATACAAAATTCCAAGAATTAAACATGAGGTAATATTCTAGTGCAAAACCAACACCTTCTTAATAATCAATCTCAAATTATAGAAAAGACATGTTTAACAGGAAAAAATTGCTTATTATGTTGCTTTCATAATTTTATGCTGTATCTAACTTCAGTAAAAGGTCTACCAGAATGCATAACATTTGTATAGTATTGCTCCTGATAGCAGTGAAAAGGGGGGTCAGGGGAAGGGGGAAAAATGAGCCATAAGGATTTTGTCTGAAGCCAGGTCAACACCTGCCCAAGATAACAGCTGTTGACTGGGTTATTTGTGCCACTATTTACCCATGCTGACTGTACTGTTTCTCATCATACTGATAAAGACAAGAGTCCATCAGCATGGTCCTTCTTGTGAGCACCATTTTTTTTTTGGTAAGCAATTTTGAACTGAGTTATTTATTTATATATACATATACTTAGCTTGCTGAATGCCCTGTGTGTGTGTGTGTGGTATGTATGTATGTATGTATGTATGTATGTATGTATGTATGTATATGTATGTATGGTATTTAGGTTTCTTTGGGTATTTTCCCACATAATAGTTGTGCTTTTATAGTGATGTTTTGGCAGAATTTCGGCAGAATCATCTGGAAGCATGCACTGACAAACAAAAGGATCTCTATACCACAATACAAACACCTGGACACAAACAACCCCCCCATACCTCCAACCCAAACACACCCCCAATATACAAAACACAATGTTGCCAGCCAATCAAGAACACAGCAACTCGAGCACCAATGAACACAGACCTAGACTCCCAGCCAATAGGGATGAAAAGAGGACCATTCAAATAAAACACAGGGCCAGAACCAAATTCAAACTGTCAAAGGCTGCCAAGCCTGAAACACACAATTAATAAAGAACCCAATACGCAAGTCTGAAGATGGCAGATGGGATTCTGCTGAAACGTCGCTATAAAAGCACAACTATTATGTGGGAAAATACCCGAAGAAACCTAAATACCATACATATAAATACTGCAAAAACATAAGAAAACACACACACACACACACACACACACACATATATATTGCTGAATGCCCCATGTGTGTGTGTGTGCTAAGCATAATTTTCAAGAGCAATGTGTCCCTATGCCAGAAGAGAAAAGTTTTTGATCAGTATGTGCTACCTGCTCTAATATATGCCAGTGAAACGTTGACACTAATCTCACAATCGATGCAAAAGCTACGAGTGGTGCAAAGAGACATGGAAAGATATATGCTCAGCATTACAAGGCAATATAAAAAGACCTGCAGATGGACTAGAGAACAAACAGAATTATACAGTCTCATCAAGACAATAAAATAATTGAAATGGAAATGGGCTGGTCATATAACAAGAAGAATTGATGGTAGGTGGACCAAGACAGTCTAGAATGGATCCCACTTGATAAAAAGCATCCATAAAGAGACCTAAAGCAAGATGGATCAATGACATCAGCAAGCTTTGTAGGTCCAATTAGCAAAAGGTAGCTCTGGATCATATTGGTTGAAACATGCAGAAGAGGCCTACATCCTGCAGTGGATAGACAATGGCTAAAAATGATATATATGTATGTGTGAAAAAATGATGCTCACAAGGACATTTTCTCCCTGGAAAAAGCTCTAGATATTTACATTTTTCCTTGGAAAAATAATAATAATAATTAGCCTCATTGTACTTCCAAGTTAAAATAAATCTATATTCAAAGATGAAGTTAACATTCAAAATTATTGTTTATGATAAGATCAGCACTAAAAATAGAACATATAAAGATATTTTGTGGGCAAAAGAACATTGTTTTTCCTTTTTTTAAATGTTAAACAGACTTTCACAAATCTTAACTATATTTATTTTGACAGCTACACAGTCACAGATATTCATCATCTGAAAAGAAAAACAAAATTCAATAAAACAATTGTAAGCATAGTAGGTTTTTTTAAAGAAATAAAGTAATTAGAATAAAATGAATAACCAGGAATAACACTCTATGGAATACATTTATTAGTAACTCCTAGTGATCTAGGGTTTTTTTGGAAGCAACACTGTGACAAAAACCTACACAACACAAATCTGGAAGGTGATGAGATGATTTATTACCTTAAGAGCGTAAAAAGTGGGGAAGGAACAAATTAAATGGGAAAAGTCCTTTCAAAGGATGCATTTGGGTTTGAAAGTGATAAGAAACTTCTTCAGTTGTTTTTAAACCTCTCTTGGGCTAAATGTGTCTATAGGAATGTGGACGCTGCCATTTTAGTGGGTCTATGAGAATTGTAACTGACTTTATCAACCCTGAGAAATGTCAAGGAGACTTTTCCATATACCGGTATTTTCTAAAGTTTTGAGAAGTCTATAAATAATCCAACACTGTCTAATAATTTCCTGACATGGGCAATGGGAACAATTAATTATATATAGCTTTTTAAGTGCCAGGACTGAAAAAAATGAGCAATATAGACAAAACATATATGATAGGTTGCTTACCAGCTACTTTGTTTAGAATAGTTTCAATAACATCTTTATCCACCTTGAGAAAGAGTTGCATGGCTTATTACATGGTATGAAAATGCTTCGAGATTGTTTGCATTTCATTACTTGCCTATTTGTTGTTTGATTCCCAGAGTTATGTTATATAATATGGCCATACAACTCCTATAATTGTATAGAAGAAGCAAATTATATGGAAGAAGGATAAAACATAGGACTAAAGAACTTTGCAAACCAAGATGAATTTCTTGTTCAATCCCAGGAAATACCTTGCAAAGTACAAAATCACTGGTCTGTTTTTGGAGATAACTTGACAGAATGGCTTGGGCAGTGGACAATGGTTCCGTTAGGATAAAGATTTTACAGGCTGACCATAAACTATGCAATCTGCAGAGGATGAATATGGGAAACATGTTTCTGGCACCATTAGCCATGCCTCTTAAAAGTGGTATCTGCTTCTTAAACTATCTCTTTAATTAAATTTGCATTATCAATTGCTTAGCTTACAACCTTTAACCTTTGGCCTGTCTTTGATCTTGCTACACCAGAAAGCATATTTCTGCAAACTATACTAGCATCCAAGATGCAAGACTAGGAACTAGATGATCAACACAAAATAAGCTGCAGCTGATTACACTATAAATGGAAATGTTCTCTCCTTTTTTGCCTTTTGAACCAGAGAACCAAATGACTTTCCGTATATTCCTGGTAATCTTTACAGTAAATGTGAACATGCTGTTTTCCTTTTCTATCAGAAACAGGATGCAATAAAAATCGATTAAAGATCTCAGTGACAAGATAATTGATTTTAAAAGGTCAAAAATGGGAAAAGGAACAAAAACTTTAAGGTCTTCTGCACAGCAGTATTTTTTCCTGAATTCTTTTTGAGATTAGCCAAAAGATACATTTAAATAGATCATATTAATCATGATTTACCACAAAGATAGTTAAATTGCTGTCTGGTGGGTTGTTGATTCCAGAAAAATCCATTTGTGTTGTTGCAGTAGGGTTACTAGATGGGTTCCAAAAATTACTATAACTTTAATTATTGTGGTTCTAGATGCTGAACAAATCAATTGT
Organism: Naja naja; assembly: GCA_009733165.1. Taxonomy (NCBI): domain Eukaryota; kingdom Metazoa; phylum Chordata; class Lepidosauria; order Squamata; family Elapidae; genus Naja; species Naja naja. Next base: position 10,724,222 of record CM019152.1, read on the forward strand.
TATCATCTTTATAGCTTTCCCTTATAGCTGTACAAGTAGAATTATGGATGGAAACTAATCAGTGGATGGAAATAGCAATGGATGGAAACTAATCAAAGAGAGAACCAACCTAGAACTAAGGGGAAATTTTCTGACAGTTAGAACAATTAATCTGTGGTACAATTTGCCTCCAGAAGTTGTGGGTGTTTCAACACTGGAGGTTTTTAAAAACTGGACGTTTTAAGAAGATATTGGACAACCTTTGTCTGAAATGGTAAGACCTCCAAAATCCCTTCCAACTTTGTTACTCTGTTACTGTTCTGTTAGAATTATGTATTCTATAAATAACCACCATGATATATAGTATGCATTTATTTCATAATTAAAATGCAAACTACGTTTCAGACATTTATAACTGAGTCTTAAAACATGGTTCTCAAATATGTATCAAAACTAGTTGATATCCAAAAGATGGATAATTGTCATGGAATTATACCTTCCAAGCCAGGAATTTGGGACAATAGTCCATCAGGACGTCTTCAAATGCATCAGTACTGTCTTCACACATTTGAAAGTAAATCTATAGATAGACCTATAGATAGCTCCTTTCCACTTAAATTCAATTTATGAAGTTATTTAAGGCTACCATCTGACATTAGTGTGAAAATGATAATAGTGCCACATTTCACAGAAAGTTAATTATATTTTAAATTGTAGATAATCAAGGTAACTGAAGTAAGAATAAAGACACTTTAAAACAAATTATCTCCTTCTCTACTTGCTCACCACTGTTGACTTTTACACCACCATTAAACTTTTCTTCATGATAACATAAAATTAGAATTAATTTTTCCTTTCCCAATTAGTCATTGATCTTCATAGAACAAAGAAGCCTACTGTTAATTATACTTGAATGAGGAAATAGGTATATCACTCAGGAAACTTACGTCATTTCATTAGCCATGCTCCAGTGTCTAGGGATATGATGAAAAGAGTTGATATGTAAACACTCCTTGTACCTTATAGTTCTTGAACCTATGATGTTAATCTGAATGGAACAATGAATATGGAAGAACAGGGACTGGAAGAGAATGTGCGTTTGATTTTATGGCTCAGCTTTCTTGAATAAAACAATAGCTATTATATACTTTATTCATTAAACATGACACTCAGTCAACTGAACATTTAAAAATGTATCACAAATATTATTAACTGGCACTGATGGTTGATAGGGGTTGCTGCCAGCATCCTAGGTATCAACCAAGTATTTTCTTAAAATATATGATGTTCCGAGTAGTGCAGTTTTTTGCAGTTCTGCTGGTATTATTGCAGGAAGCTGCAATTTCTTGATGTATTGTGTAAAATTCTTGGACATGATGCCAAATGCCACGATGGCCATGGGTATCACTGTCACATGTTTCATCCATAATTGGGTAGTTTCGATGGCCAGGACGCAATATTTCATGATTTTTTCTAGTTCTTTTTCTTGGACTCTGGCATCTCCTGGTACAGCGATATCAATAAATCATACACTTTGGTTTTTGATGACTGTGATATTGGGCGTGTTGGGTTGTAAATGATGCTCTGTCTGTATTCAAAAGTCCTACAAGATCTTCATCTTCTCATTTTTAGCATTTTTTTCCATGTAGTGTTCCCATGACTTTTCAGATACAGGTAAGTCCTATTTTTTACATAATGCCCAGTGGATTAATTTAGCAACTTGGTCATGTCTAGCTTTGTAATCAGTTTGCATGATTTTGCAGCACTCACCTATTAAATGTGAAACAGTTTCAACTTTGTCATTGCATAGTTGACAGTTTGGATTGTCGGTGGATTTTTGTATCTTCGCTTTCATGGTATTAGTTTGTAGTGCTTGTTCTTGAGCAGCAAGTATTAAATCTTCCATTTCTTTCTTGATGGTTCCCATCTTAAGCCATGTCCTTGTCAAGTTGTCATCACATTTTCTTTCAATGTTTTTCGAATGCTGTCTATGCAAAGCTTTGGTTTTCCATCTATTTAATCTGTCATCTACAACTGTTCAAGCATCCCCATGGTCATGTGATCAAATTCAGGTGCTTGGTAACTGACTCATATTTATGACAATTGCAGTGTCACAGGTTCACATGATCATCTTTTATGACCCTCTGACAAAGTCAATGGTGAAGCCAGATTCACTTAACATTTGTGCTATTAGCACTAACATTTACTTATATACCGCTTCACAGTGCTTTCCAATTGTCCCTAAGCAGTTTACAGAGTCAGCATATTGCCCCCAATAATTTGGGTCCTCATTTTACTGACCTCGGAGGGATGGAAGGCTGAGTCAACCTTAAGCCTGGTGAGAATTGAACCCCTGGCAGTCAGCAGTTAGCCTGCACAATATTGCATTTTAATCACTGTGCCACCATGGCTCTTATCAACTTAACAACTGCAGTGATTCATTTAACATTTATGGCAAGAGACGTCATAAAATGAGGCAAAACTCACTTAAACTGTCTTGCTTAGTAACAGAAATTTGGGGCTCAGTTGTGACCATAATTTAAGGACTACCTGTATTTGCCACTGAAGAAGGAGGGTCTTCCAAGGAAAAGCACCTGGAAGCTTTTGTTGATTTCAACAGAATGAAAGCAATGTCATAACACAAACTCTTTCTTTTAGGAAAGATATACAACTTAATTGCATATGTATGAAAGAGATGAGGCTTGTGTAGCAAGGTTGCAGTGAAGCTGTATATGTATACAAATACATATACCAACTAGGCTCTAAAATCAAGTTTTCTGTATTGATCTGTAACAGTGTTTTCTACTTAAAGATGGACGCTTGCATACAGCATCCATTGTTCAAAAATAAGCTCAATACAATTATACAATGCAGTTCAAAAGTTGTGGCAGAATCATACATTTATTTGGGTGCCAACCCTTACATAGTTGACATTTTATACATTCATGAGATATAGCTTATCATGATGATTATGAGCCATCAAATCAATGTTGATATTTAGTAATCATATAGATTTTTCCAGAACAATCTGCCCCCCAAAAGTTGTAATTCATTGTAATTGATGAAAGAGTACTGATAATTTGAACTTTGGTATTGGAGAAGACTCTACCGTGGATAACACTGAACAATTTTATTTTAAAGATGATTTTCAAATAAGATTTGGTTTTAAATCTGTTTTTCTCTTTTAGTTACTGGTAGTATTAATTGGATATTTGGTTAAAAATATAGAGAGGCTACTAGATGATTAATAAATTAATTTGACTAATATCTATGTTGGAATAAAAATGTTGGAACTAAGATGCTCTGATTCTATTATTTCATATGGCAGACATATAAATTTAATAAATAAACTAACAAACAAATAGAACATCCACCAGGGCCTTATTTCCCTTTTCTGGTGTTGGAATTCTGATATATAAAAAATCTAAAATAGAAATATTTAATGTAATTTTCCATAACACTGGGAATAATTTTTTGAGACTTAATCTCCAATTCAGAAGCATATCTCACTCTCCAGTCTTTTACCTCTGAAACAAAGTTCTATTCAGCAGTGAACTGTAGTACTATTTCTTTTCTTTTTTTACATTGTAAATTACTGGAATATTGCATGAAGTCTGGAACACTGACCAATATATACATTTAGTACTGTAAGTAACCTTCAATGAAGTTTAATGAAGCAGAAAACCAAGGCCAAAACAGGGTGACTAGATTAGCCTGGCAGTTAATATTTTACCATAATATAAACTTGTCTTGTTTAGGCTTGTTTAGATTCATTAAGTAACAGAAAATAATAATAATAATTACTTGAACAAAAGTTCACAGAATGAATACTGGTTTCCTCAGATCTTTTAAGCATATATACTATATGATTACCTCACCCCATCATGTGTTTTAATCTTGCCTGTTTCTCCCAGTTTAAATCAGTTGGAGATAAAGATAGTTTTGGCAGGAATATATTGGCTGTTGCTCCTATACACAAGGCACTGCATTAGGAACTGTGTATGATTAGTTCTGGTTCTATAAGCGCTCACACTTTGATTTTAAAGCTTACCATAGTAGTATGTAAATGGTATTTAGTTTAATCATATTTACTAATGAGGTTTTTGAATAGTTCAGTTAAACTTTCTTTGCCTCAATATTTAACCAATAGAAATGGAAGCACCAGCAAAGGACTTAGTGGAAACTACTGGACCTGCCTGGAAGGCAGGTTCCTTCTCCAATGTGCAATCAGTGAGATGGCAACTGTGTAATGAGTACAGCAACACTACTTTGCCAATGTTCAAAAGCCTCTGTTCTCTCCAGGGCTGCCAATGTTCAAAGGTATTTTCCTTTCTCCAGGCTATTTTTGTTTTCAAACACTTATCCTTTCTTCATTAGATACCATTTCTGGAATAGTCATTTTGAAAGAGTTTCCATCAAGTGGTTTGAGTAGTATGAATCACATTGTTAACTGCAATCCTGATTGGTATGTTTGCTCAGTCCCCAAGTAAAGCAAATAACAAGGATGTTCTCCAACATTTTCTTCTAACAAGGCTAAAGTAGGGACACCATGATCCAATTTTGCCACCAAAATATTTATATATTTAATATATTTAAATCTAGATTTAAGTTTAAAGTCTAAATATATATAAGTCTAGGTTGTTCCTTCTCCCTCACAAATATACAAGGGAGGAATAGTTTCTGCGTCTTACTCAAATTATTTTCCATCTTTAGCACCCGCTTCATATGATGATATTCTGAAGGAGAGAGAAAATGCCTTTAGGGAGGGCCTTTGTTTTGCAAATGACTTTGTTTCTGCCAATGACTTATTCTTTCTCACTAGCCTAGACCTTGTTATGATAAGACCAACTCTTCCAAAGACCAGACTCCTGAGATAGAAAAGAGCACATGAAAACTGCATCATATACAATAAGGGAAACATCCAATTATTTGCATTGGACCAGAATTTTGGTTGTATTGTTGTGGATTAAGTTTATGCAGTTGTGGATTTTGATACAGAAGATACAAAATGAAAGTGAGTGCGCACACACAAATGCATCTCTTCAATTTGGTTTTCTTACAAAAAATCTCTTAGAAAATGCACAAGTCCCCCTTCCCAATGCCAAATTCTCACCACACAAAAATATTTTAGATCATTCATCTCATAAGATTGCCACCTTTAGGAAGAAAAATGAAGTTTTTATTACCTTGACTAAAGTCAGGATAAAATTAAACAAAAAGACAAATAATACATTATTTTTGTTTTCTTTATGACAGACTTTTATAGAAAAGAAAGCTAAAGCTAACATATTTAATTAAGAAGATACTTTCCCCTATTAAACAATTTGAAAGTATAAATCCTAAGGAAAGAAAAAAAGCATACACAAACTTAAATTTATTAATTTACTCATGCATGACTATTGCATTAAAATTTATTTGATTTGTATGCAATATGATTTAACTGATAAAAAGTGGGCTTTTAGCATATCCCATTTTCCAAAACATATCTAATTATTTTAACTTTATTTCATCAATTTGCTGATCGAGCCAACATAATTACTTATTGATTTTAATTAATATTTGATTTGAGATTTGATTGATTGTCAAATCAAGTTTAATCATTTATTTTAATGAATTAATTTTAGCCTGGAAAATGTATGATATTTCATTTGAGTTAGAATATTTACTGAATAGAAGATTATATACATAGTAATACAAGATTTAATATCTACTTGGGGCAATTATTCTTAGTGTCTTATTTACTAAATTAATAGGTTAGATCTAAATAGTATGCTTCCAAGTTGAATAAAGGACACTTTAATTTGTGACTAAATATCTTTGAATCTATTCTAGAGATGCTGCAACTTTACTCCAGCTTGCAGACTTTAGTTAGCTTTTTTTTTTTAAATCTCCAACAAAATATTTTTCCAAACTTGTTTTTTTTAATTTAAATTGTCACTTTTATTTTAAATCAATGACTGAGCTTCTCTAAGTCTTTCTGACAGAACAGTTTGAGAAAGCCATTTAGACCATTACGCGAAACTCTTTTTAATGCAATAATTGAAAGTAAAGAATCTCAGGTGGCTGTCTAGCCTCTTCATGAACAATTTTAATGAAGGGGAGACCACCATCACTCTGAGTAATTAGATCCATGACACGAATATATGTGATATGCTTTAAGCACTAATTTAACATTTATATGTGTCCCCCCCTTGTTTTTCTTCCATACAAGGCACCTGTAATATTAAAAAAGAAAGTAACATAAACTGAATAACAAATTCAAAGATTTAGTTTATGACTAAAGCTTCAAACATTTCATTTTCATGGGGGCCTACCCTATTAACTTGTCAGCTGTGATCATGTGAACATTTCATTTTACTGGTGCTGAAGTGTTTATTTCCATTATTCATTATTTGTTTGAATAACATTACCAAACAAGCATACAGAATTTAAAAACACAATAACAAAGTCAAGCGTGTAAGAAATATTATAGGAAAAATTAAAGCATCACTAAATTTCAATGTCCTAATAACAATTACAATAATTTGCATTCCTAGTCATCATTAGAAATGGCTAGAAATAGGAAGCCTGAAAATTCAGTTCTCAGTTAAATTCAGTTACTCCTTTCTCATTTTTTTATGATTATAGTTGTCTTGTATGGAACAAAAACAAGGGCGCAAGGACACCCATAAATGTTAAATTAGTTTGCTACTTTTAAAATAAATTAATAAAGCAATTACTACTTTCAGTATTAATATTTACAATGGAATACATCCCACTATAATGTGCATTTTTGATCGATTATATTTAATTCTTCAAGTATTTCTGACTGATAATTCTTGGACTGCATTCCTTTTCCTCACATACTCATCCACATATATGCACCTAGACTATCACTCTAACTTCCATTCAGAGTGGCATGGTATTTTACTTTACTTCTTCAGTACTCTTATTTTTATTCATAGATAGTTTATACAAACAAACAATCAATCACCTCTTGGAATCAGAGTAGGTGTCATGGATCCACCCATAGACCCCTCTACAGTTCAGAGGAGGAAAGTGAGTCTGCAGAAGAAAGTGTGGAGCCAAGAATTGCTAAGAATCAGGGCTCAGAGAAAGCTAGCTTGACAAAGCAGCCTCAGCTCGATGAGTGATAGATGAAGAATGAAGGAGGCAAGCCACAGCTGCAGCAAGTTGACCAGGAGGCTCCAGGTGAGGACTGGGAACAGCTTTACCTGTTAGCAATGAGGACACATAAAACATAGTCCTCCTGATCCAAGGACACACAGAACAGAGAGGAGAAAGGCACAACACCAGTCATGCAAAGGCTCTCATGAAGTAAGCATTAACTACTTAACCCTGTCCTGAGGACTTGAGTGTTGCTGGAGCAACATGCCCAGTTCTGTGCCTTGTGTGCTTGTGCCATGTATCCTGATCTATTTGACTCTTGGACTGCTTTCCTGGACTTTGTGTGTCCCTATTGGACTCAGTTACCTAGTGGCTCTTGCTGTATTGAGCTTGGAATATGGACCTGTGCAACAGGGGTGCTTCTGAGGACCTATTTGGGGGATTTGAATCTGTAGAACTCATGCCATACATGCATGTATGTGTGGGGAGTGACACAACCTTCAGTCAAGCTCAAGGGAACATTAAGTGGCAATGTTCTGCAAACAGATTTCAAAATGACAGTTTATGCCTTTGGAACAATAAAGATTGTTCATCTTCTTATTTACAATGTTTCTTGAACACAAGGTTGTGCGCTCAATAGATACTACTACTGATTTGTAATAAATTTTATAAGGCTATATCAGGGCCTAAAGCTTCAATGCTTTTAAAATATATGACCAGTGGTATCTGAGCTAGTAATGGGAATATTATAAATAGTTCATCTATCAAATTCAAACAAAAATATACATCAAATATACTGGGTGCTTTTAATCACTTCACTTAATTATTTAATTACTGATGCATGGACAAAAGCATTAATGATTTATAGCATTAGAGAACTTGGCATGAGAGAACGAATTTATGGAGCCATTTAAACTTTCCTTATGAATTGTTTGGAGAAGTGTTGCTACAGAACAACGGTTCCTGGGGAGATAAGGATGGACCCAACCTTGTTAACCTTTTATATGGCTTTAAAAACCTGGCTGTTTCCCCAAGCATTTGAACCATGTGGTTAGGCAAGGAATTATTTTCCAACAAAAATATCTAAATGAATCCTTTAGAGTCACCACGAGGTAGAATAAAAGTATATGAATTAAAAATCCTTCACTCATTTATGTGTCAATTAAGCATCTTTTAAACACAATGAGTTCATTCCTTTAATTATAGACTCAGTTAAACTAATATAATTTGAGTTAGGAGTGATAGATTTAAGTGTCACTATTTATTTATTGTATGGCACCTTCACATCACATTTTGATAAAGACACAGGAGACAAAAATACAAAATATGACATATAAAGTATAAACATATATCCAGATTTACAGATATAATTTTTTGCTGCATTTGTCACAGCCAAGAAATCAGTAAAGTCCCTATCATAAGCTCTATTTAAATGTCACTAATTTGAGTAAACCGATAACTAAGGTTTGGATCTAAGCCATTAAGTTTAATAGGCAGACAATTTTATGAGGCTTTTTACTCAGTAAGTTACTTCTAATGTCCTAGATTTTGGATTGTGTATTACAGTGGCTAAATTACTGTCACTTTTACTATATTTTACTATATTTTACTAAAGAGAGCTTTTGTGCAGGGGTAATTAGTTTATGAATCTTAATCTTCCATGTTTGATCAAAGAAATTATTCTACTACCAAAATAGTAGCAATAATAATAATGATGATAATAATAATAATAACAACATCATCAACAACAACAAGGTCTATTGTTTGGTTCTTTCTGAAGTTGCTTAGAGTAGGGGCTTAATTAAAAGTGTAGAATAAAGAATTTCTGAGGATACAGAATACATTCAAAAAACCATAAACTACTTTATTATATATATTATTTTTGACTTCAGGTTTTTTAGACATGATCTGATTGAGAAATGTTTGTGTTATGTATGTAGGTTTGAATGTTATTGGTTTATTTGAACTGTTCTTGTAAAATGTCAAATGGTATTGGTTTAAATAGTGCGGGAAGAATCCCTGCACTCCCATTGGCTGGCAGCTACGGCTGCAGGCTATAAGAAGCAGCCGTAGCCAAGCCAGAATGGGTCTATTCGAGCTGTAGTCACTAATAAAGTCTTTTGCTGGAACTCCTCGTCTGACTCTTCATGCAAACTTAACACTGGCGACGAAGGTGGGATTTCCCTGAAGAGAAGACGGCCGACGAACAAGCAACTGAGCGAGATGGCTGCGCTGAACACCCCCAGCACCGTTCGATCCGGCGACGGAAGACTGGGAATCGTATGCGGATCGTTCCACATGTTCCTGGAAATGATCTCGCCGGCATCCCGAGAGGCGGAAGAGGCGGTCTTTCTCACGCACTGCGGTCCGGCAGTCTTCAAAATGGCGAAGCATTGGCGGGAGCAGCAGAGCTGAAGGTAATGGAATGGCCCGAATTAGAAAGACTTTGAGAGCCCATTACGCCCACAAGTATCGTGCCTCATTAAGAGACCGAATTTTACCGTCGGGATCAAGGGATAGCGAGAATGTTAATGACTTCGTGGCAAGTTTAAGGGACATTGGGGTGCTTGTGACTTTACCAACTTAGAAGAGGCCATGCGTGATCGGTTTGTTTTAGGCCTTAAGGATAAGGTTTTACAAAGCAAACTATTAATGAAACCTAAGATCACGTTTAAAGAGGCCATTGAAGAAGCTGTTTCAGCGAAGCCACCAAGTCCTCAGCAGCGCCATGAAAAAGATTAACAAGGCTTCAAGCCAGGCCTCAAGCCATTCTGATGGGGATAAATCCACATCTACTCATTGCGAACAAATAGACTCTGATTCTGATGGCAGTGAGGCAGAAGAGGGATTTTTAAACTCAGAATGGAAAAGAAAAGAAAAGACTCTGGGAAGAACAGGCAAGGGTTCTATTGCAGAGGCTGTGGGGGGCCACCCCGCACTGATTGCAAGTTCTTTGACTCCATTTGCCTACGTTGAGAAACGGGGTCACATAGCCAGAGTTTGCAAAGCATCCAGAACTCCACCAGCTAGGAAGAAATTCCCTGATAGAGACTTTAAGCCCAACAATGTCATTGAAAAATGGGGCTGAAATTTAGAAGCAAATGGCAAGAGTGAAACACACCAAACAATCACTATTGGTCATTCTTCAACCTTAAAAAGCAGAAAAGTTCATGTGAAGGTGTTTATTGAAGGAAGACCTTGCCAAATGGAAGTGGACTCAGGTTCTTATTTATCTATGGTGTCATGGGACACCATCCACAGACTCTTTCCCAAAATTCAGAAAAAGCATTTCCAGAAGCAAGCACTGACTCTCAAAGACTACCAAGGAAACAAGATTCCAGTAGTTGGAGCGAGAGATTTCAACGTGCAGTTTAAAGGCCACACCAAACGCTTTGCCCCTGACCATCGTGGACAAGGATCCCAAGTTTGCTGGGACTTGAGTGGTTCAAGCCACTTGGCATCGAGGTGACTGGCATCCATCACGTGAGCAGTTCTGACTGGGAAGAGTCCTTGAAGTCTGAGTTTCCAGAGGTCTTCAGCGAAGGACTGGGCAAGTATATGGGGACCCCTATTGCTTTCAGCCTAGACCCCAAGGTGCCCCAATTCGTTTAAAGCCCAGGAGGGTCCCATTTGCTTTAAAGGAAAAATTGATGCACAATTAGATAAACTCATTGCTCAAGGGGTTTTAGAGCCTACTGACCACTCCAGATGGGAAACACCCATAGTCACACCAGTCAAGGCTGATGGGTCAGTGAGAATCTGTGGTGACTACAAGGGGACACTTAACCATGCGCTGCAGCAGAGCATATCCTGTACCAGTTGTGCATCATCTGCTCCATTCCCTTGGCAGGGGTACAGTATTTGCTAAACTGGATTTGGCTCAGGCATATCAACAATTAACAGTTGATGATGCTACTGCAGAGGCACAAACAATTGTGACCCATAGAGGTGCCTTCAAATGTAAAGACTACAATTTGGAGTAAGCGTGGCACCTGGCATTTTTCAGAGCCTTATGGAAAGAATGTTGCAGGGACTGCCAGGGTAGTGCCCTATTTTGATGATGTTTTAATCTCTGCTGAAAATGACACTCAGCTTCAAGAGACTCAGAGAAGTCCTTACCAGATTCAGAAAAGCGGGTTAAAAGTCAAGGAAGACAAATGTACACTCAAAACAGACAGAGTTGAGTTCCTGGGGTATATGATTGACAAGCAGGGCATCCATCCTACTGATGCCAAGGTTAAAGCAATCAATGAAGCCCCTAAACCTCGATGCAAGGCTGATTTGCAAGCCTTCCTTGGACTTATTAACTTTTATCACATGTTTCTACCTCACAAAGCATCTATTGCTGAGCCCTTACATCGCCTACTTGATAAGAATGCTGTTTGGATCTGGGGGCGGAAGGAACAGTCAGCATTTAACAGTATTAAGAGACTAATCACGCCTGATGCTGTGTTGATACAATTCTCTGAGAATTTACCTGTTGTTCTGACTTGTGATGCATCCCTTTGGAGTGGGGGGAGTCACAGGCTTCCCAATGGACGGAAGCCCCAATTGCATTTTACTCTCGACGCTGTCCAAAGCAGAGAGGAATTATAGCCAATTGGACAAGGAAGCTTTAGCAGTTGTTGCAGCTGTTAAGAAATTTCATGAATATCTGTATGGCAGGTCATTCACCATTGTTACAGATCACAAACCTTTACTTGGCATTGTGGCAGGAGATAAACCTACACCTAATATCCTGTCACCAAGAATGCTGAGGTGGACTGAATTTCTTGCAGCATATTCCTACAAACTGATTCACAGGCCTGGCAAGGACATTGGACATGCTGATGCACTGAGTCGTTGCCCACTACCTTGCCACAAGGAGGACTTTGAACTTGAAACTAACACCTTCTTCCTGGAGACTGTTGCTAAGCTTCCAGTCCATGCTGCTGAGATTGCCAAAGAAACTGCCAAAGATGCTGTATTGGCACCTGTTATGGGCTGGATCAAGAAAGGTTGGCCTCTTCAAGATCTACCTCACCTTGCCCAACCTTTTAAGTCCAGGCAAACTGAATTATCTGTATTAAGAGGATGTATATTGTGGGGTAACAGGGTGGTTATTCCTCAAAAATGCAAAGGGAGGTTTTGGAAATGTTACATGAGGGTCATCCTGGGATTGTAAGGATGAAAGGTTTGGCCAGGAGTTATGTATGGTGGCCAGGTATTGACAAAATGGTTGAAAACTGGGTAGCCTCTTGTCCCAATTGCCAGGTAGTCAGACCTGCACCACCTCACCCCCACACAGGAATGGGAATGTCCTAGGGGCCCATGGTCTAGAATCCACATTGATTTTGCAGGCCCTACAAGAGGGCACACTTTTCTAGTGATAGTAGATGCATACTCCAAATGGCTAGAGGTAATTCCAATGTCATCCACAACTACTGAGGCTGTTATCAAGCAGCTAAGAAAATTGTTTGTAACCCATGGGTTGCCAGATATCCTTGTCTCTGACAATGGCCCTCAATTCACATCTAACATTTTGAATCCTTTCTAGCTCAACAGGGCATCAGACATGCCCTCACTGCCCCTTGGCACCCTTCGCCAACGGCCGGCTGAACGATGGTACGCTTTACCAAAGAGAAGCTTCAGCAGCTAGGTCCTGGGGACATCACTGAGAAGCTTGAAAAGCTTCTTAGTGTTCAACACATCACTCCTAGTCCATCAACTAACTTGTCCCCAGCAGAGTTGTTGATGGGCAGGAAACTTAGGTCTTCCCTTGACCGCCTCCATCCCACTTACGCACCCAACGCACCACTGGATTCCACTTCCAAAGTTCGTCTTTTAGTGTGGGAGATTCTTCTAGGTGACCCTTGTGATTCCTGCTGAAATAACTCACATCACAGGCCCTCTTTCTTACAGGGTACAAACAGAGGATGGCCTTCTGGACCAGGCACATTGACCAACTTAGATCCAGGGTCCTCAAGAACATCGCCTGTCTCCCTCTAGGTCCCTCACCTGCTGTTTCTTCTAGGGGGAAGGGGGACAGGAGGAAAATCAGCAAACAGGAATCAACCCCATGTGTAACGAGCCATTGCGACAGGAACCATCCCGAACCCTGTCACAAAGCCAAGATCCATCCTTAGAAGGGGAAGATTGCACATCACTACCTGACTTGGGTGCTGACATTGGAATGGAGATGGGTTGGGAGGAGAGACCAGTTTCTAACAATTCAACAGGGTCTCCTTTCACAGGAAGTCCCAACAGGGAAATGTCAGCAGACACATTTCTTCTCTCACTGGGTGAGAACGTTAAAGCTTCTGAACCACGAAGGTCTCAACGCACATAAGAGCCCCACCTATTTAAAGGAATACATTAGATAGGTTGGGGTTTGGTATGGACTGAACCTAGTGGGGAGGGGTGTTATGTATGTAGGTTTGAATGTTATTGGTTTATTTGAACTGTTCTTGTAAAATGTCAAATGGTATTGGTTTAAATAGTGGAAGAATCCCTGCACTCCATTGGCAGCTACAGCAGCTGCTATAAGAAGCAGCCGAAGTAGCCAGAACGGGTCTATTCGAGCTGTAGTCACTAATAAAGTCTTTTGCTGGAACTCTCGGTGATCTTCATGCAAAAACAGTTTGGGAAATGCTTGAATTGAAACAGCCTCTTTCTGAAGTAGAGTAGACCAAATCTGAATCGTTCAGATAATGAAAGAAACACAGAGATAGAGTTTAATATAAGCTCTCTATATAAAACATCAGAATGGTGGGATGGAAACTTTGCTTAACCAACACTGAGAGGATAAACTGAATTGAATTACCAGGGAGGTAAAAGTTCAGGAATGTTCCAGTATTCGAATTTCTTGTTTTCTGTCCTGAACCAGAATGTTTAAATGTTAATGAAGCCTGTTTCAGAATTTAGGCCTAAATCAGGCATAGGGTATTTTATTGAGAAATGTCACTGATATCAAAGAAACAGAAAAAAAATTCTTAAACTATTAATTTCATAACAATCTGGTTCCTATTCTTTTGAATTATCGTCCTTATTATTATTATTTTTTTAAAACATATCCAGGAATTATAGTAGTTCTTAACCAAAAAAAAACATAAGTGAAACAAACCAAATCTAACATACTGAAAGAAAATACATACATACAGAAATACAGCATTATATTTTTATAAATTTCACAGCTTTCTCAGGGTTTCCTTTCTCCTACAGGTCATTTTAATAAGAATTGTTGCAAGAATCCAGGGGAGAGGAGTTGGAAATATCAAACTATAAAAATTACTTTTATATAACAAAGCAGAATATAATAATTAGGAAGTTGATAAGTTTGTTTTTCTTAATAGCTAAGATACTGAGCTCAAAATTCCCGGTATCTGTCTATCATTAAATAAGCTTTCATAACAGGCAGCTGTTCTTGCAGATATTTCCTTTCCCCCAAAAAACAAATAGTTTTTTTCATAACCTTTTGTGGACTTCTACTGATAATTGGAAGCATGATAATTTTGGTGTCTGAATCCAGATTTAGTTTTAGGCTCTGAATCGAATCAAATCAAGGAGCCTTCAAATTGGTTGAAGAGGAAGTTTAGGGTTTGGGAAAATAATTTTTTCTACATCACAATACTGATTACCAGTGACACTACTATTTTTTCTGTTCTACTCTTTAATATGGTAGAAACACATGATCTGTAGTTATGTACAATACACAAAGTGTAATGAAGCATTTATAGTAAAAGTGTATTTAGGGAATATCAAATGCAATCAGTAAGCATAAATCATACTTGATTATAACGTCAAAATAAAAGTAAAGAATAGTGCATATTAACTCAGCATGCAAATACCCGGATTAGAAACATGTGTACAATATAACTATCCAAAACACATCCAGGAAAGAAAAAGTTACAAAATTAAAGACAGAGTAGAATTCTATAATTATGAACAGTAGTAAGAAATTTTTATGTCAAATCATAATGAAGCCAGGTCAGAGAAAACACTGATAATCTATTTAATATATTCCTTTTTATTTCTTGTTTATTCTTTGTTTCTTGTTGTTTTTGTCCCTTATGTTTCAAAGGTACTTTTTTTTCCTCAAAAAGGCGACTGAACTATTGTTTTCCTTGATGAAGGAATGTTTTTTCTTCCTCAAAGAAGACATTTCACTTCTCATCTAAGAAGCTTCATCAGTTCTGATGCAAAGCACTTCTGAAAAACCTTACAATAACATCACCTAGTTATATTTCCAACCACAAACAATATACATGCCACATTTAGTATGACTTGGAAGATTGGTTCTTAAATTATTGATTGGGCATTTAATTCAAATAGGAACTTATTTGCTGATATTTTATTTACTTGTTAAATTTTTATATTGCCCATCTCCACTACAAGGTAACTTTGAGAAGCTAAGCCATTTGACAAGCCAAATAGACCCATTGTATGAAGTAAATATAATGTGAGATTTTGGCATTATAATCAACATTTGTTTATAATGGTGCTTTAGCCTCAGCATATTCCTAACTTACAACATTTCTATATCATTCCACCCCTGCTTCTGCATTTTGTCCGCCATAAAAAACCAAAAATAGTTTGAAATGTAAACACAGTCTCCAAAAGTAGCAATCAGCAACAAATAAAAATTAAAAAGCAAATCCATCATACTTCCAAATTAGTTCTCTGTATTGAAAAAATCACTCTCTTTTTCTTAAAGTGAAGATGACTGTTAGCGTGCCACAAAGAAAACCATCTGCCAGTTTCCAACATCAACTAAAAAGAAAATCAAAGTGGCCTGGTAGCATGGCATTCCTAAAAGCAAACAAAACAACCATTTGCATAATAGTCCTCAAGACCATCGCTGGAACATGCTGTCTATATTGAAAACAAGACTTACAGCCAGGTTCTGTTTCCAAAAGAAGAAGAAGAAAAAAAGAACATGTGACTAACTGTAGGAGATGGTGCTTTAGGATGTTACAAAACATTATTTGGGAATTCATGTAATGATGGTTGACAGATGCAAAATAGTACTGGCATATATTGAAGGAATCAATATGTGTCTAGTTTTTGTAGACATGGTTTGTGAAATCTGAGTGAAAAATGAAAAGGAATACCAGCCAGCAAAGAACTTGCAGCAAAGTGATAAAGTTATTTATTTTACTTAAGAATGGGATGTGTGTGTGTGTGTGTGTGTGTGCATGTGCATGTGCATATGTAGATATTTTCTATTTGATTTTAATTTGATATTTGATATATTTTAATTTGATTTTATGATTCCCTTTTTAAACAGACCATAAAAGCAGTATCTAAAGATTAAATTAACCATAGATAGTTATAGCAACTTGTTCTTCTTGTTCTAGATTTTTATAGTGTTTCACAAAACTTGTTTAGCTGTGAGCAAACAATGTAGCTCACTGTTCATTGCTTATATTTACTCTCCACTATTTCTGTAGTAGAAACTGCATAAATAACTTCCATCTGATAAATTCAGTAGCTCCACTCAGGACAGATCTCGAAGTGGGGAAAGAATTGAACCATATTTGAACCCCACAAATTAAATATTATGAGAACCAACATGAATGAAGTCAATCCACATGGAAACAAATCTGAATTTCATTCTACTGAGCTGGAACCATAATATGTTTTCAAGCTTATGAATGGTTATAACTTTCTTCTTTTCCCAGAGTTCCCAAACTAGAGGTTCCATGAGTCAATTACCTTGAAGGAGGACAATTTCAATATTTCCAAATTAATTGGCAATAGGATCTACTTGCACTGTGTCAACAACTATCCTTGCATCTATCCCTTTCTCTTATTGGAAGCAAATCTAGAACAGTTAACTGAAGAGTTGCATTTCTGTGTTTTTAGGCATGAACTATGGCTTTCAACCAGCCCAAATATACAGTATATCCTATTTTTCCAGTCCAACAAATTAGGAAAAGTGTATGAAATTACTGGCTGATTATAGTATATAGATGATGGAAGTTTTATATTTTGGGAGATTGAACACGTTTGGCACTAGAAAATGATGGAATTACCTGTTGCCACTTAATATAGAATTTTTCTGTTCAGAAGGATAAGGGCCTCCCATTAAGTATCAAAAAAGCTTGAAGAAACTTTATCAATACCTTTCCTGTGGCCTACTTAGCTAAAACCTTGTTCATAAAGAAGACTGTGCTTATTGTGTTGCATAATGAACCTTGACTACTGATTCATATTCCATGCAGGTAGTAATAGTGTCATAAGACTATTAAACAGGGCAATATACAGTCCCTGATGTAATTTTAAATCTATAGCAGTTTTCCTTTAGTTTAAGGGAAAAAAGGGGGAGAGGTACTCTAGATACTGGCTATACTGATGAACATCTAAAGTTCATCTACTTTATTGAATTCTTCAAACTAATGCAATTGTTTAATTATGAATGCTAATTGAATGCTAACAGATCTCTAAGAATCAGAAGTAATTGCCTATATCTGCTTATTATCATAAGGCATAATTTGAGTGTTTCGTATTGACTTAACATACTCGGTAGATGCATACTATTTTCATAAACTCAGTAAGCTTGTCAATTATACTTTGAAATATTGATTCCAATAAAATCATTTGCATATGACTATCTTCTTCAGCCATGATAAGAAAGGATAAGAGCTCCGGGTAGCCCCTGACCTTCTGCCGTGGCCTAAAAACCTGCTATTTCAACTGGCCTACCCGGACTGATGGGGAGAGGAGGAGGGCTTTTAACGGGTGTTAAATTTTAGATTTTCGTGATTATGAGATTTTTGGGGTTTAATTTATTTCTAATATTTGTATTTCATGGTTTTTAGTATTGTAAGCCGCCCTGAGTCCTTAGGGAGATAGGGCGGCGTATAAATCTCATAATAAATAAATAAATAAATAAATAAATAAATAAATAAATAAATAAACAAACTAACTGCCAGGCTGTATTGTAAATTTATTTTTTTTAATTTATTTTAATTTATTCATTTTGTCAAGCATGCATTTGATAATATTTATTTATTTATTTATTTATTTATTTATTTATTTATTTATTTATTTATAATTGGACTTGTATGCCACCCCCTCTCTGAAAGGACTCAGGGTGGCTCACAACTATAATACAACAATAAATATATTAAAAAGAATTAAACTTAAACAAGCTCAATAGATAAAACTAATTTAAAACAATTTAAAATTTAAAACTATTTTAACCCCACCCCCCAAGAGGTCAGTCCAGCCCGGCCTGCTCAAACAGCCAGGTTTTCAAATCACAGCAGAAAGAGCAGAGATCAGGAGCCAAATGGAGCTCCAGAGGTAGTTGGTTCCACAAGGCGGGAGCTGTGACAGAGTAGGCCCTTCCCCGGGGCACCGCCAGCCGACACTGTCTTGTGGACGGCACCCCGAGGAGTCCCCACCTGTGTGCACACACAGAGCGATCGGTATTCGATATATATAAGTATTAACATGATTATTGCTACATTAAATAGATACAAATAAAAGGGAACATTAAGACAAGGATGGTAGGCACATTGGTGTGCTTAGGCACACCCCTTACAGACCTCTTAGGAATGAGGTGAGGTCAACAGTAGACAGTCTGAGTATTTGGGGTTAGTGGAAGAAACCACAGAGTCAGGTAGAAGATTCCGGGCATTGACCACTCTGTTGCTGAAGTCGTATTTCCTGGAATCGAGTTTTGTGCGGTTAACCCTGAGTTTGTATCTATTGTGTACTCGTGTATTGTTGAGGTTGAAGCTGAAGTAGTCATTGATGAATATTATGCAGTAAATGAGTGAATGTTATGCAGCAAATAGCAATGATCTTTGCCTTCAGATGTGATCCCTTATTTCATCAGAAGCAAGCAGTGAGTCAGCAAGATAGAATACAAATGATAGGACTTTGTCATCAGAAACTGGCTTTTAAAACTTATTTTGAGAGCAAAGAAAGAAATTTTATTAGAAGGTATAAAGTTTTAATTTTGATTTAATTGCAATGACATGTGAATAGAACTGTCATGAAACCTTTTAAATATGCAACTGTATTCCTTGTACCACAGTTTTAACCCTGCCAGCAATTAAACTGGTGTCATGGTCAGATGGTGTTTTTGACTGCTCCTCCTTTGCTGACCCTATCATCACAAATATTTCTGTAACCATTACAATTTATTTTGGCTATTATGCAACTACAATAACATATTCAGATATTCATATTGTCTTTTTCAAGTACCTTTATTTTGGCAACCTTATATTTTCAGATTTAACATTATTAAATTAAGATTTAACATTATTTAGCATTATTAAAAACAATGACCATTGATATAAACCTTCTGATGTCTCTATCTTATCCTTCATACAGTTTCAGTTTAGGAACATTTCTCTTCCCTCAATAGTTCCTTTCTTTAAAAAAACAAATAAAGGACTTACCCACTGATGGAAATTTGGAACTATATTTTGCCACACCTGGATGAACAGCCAGTAGCTATTTCCAGCTAAACAAGCCATGTGCCATCTGGGAAGTATCTAAACTCTTCCATGAAATACAATTACGCTGTTAATATTTGGAGCTTATTTTGTTTAATTTTGATTGCCTCAGATTGGCTGTTCCAACTAGCCTACTCGGACTGGTGGGGTTGGGGGAGGGTTTTTAAATGTATTTTAATTGGCATATTTATGAGACCTTTGGTTTAATTGTTTTTTTATGTTTGTATATTTGTATTGGATTGTTTTATTTTGTAAGCCACCCTGAGTCCTTCGGGAGATAGGGTGGCATATAAGTTTCATAAATAAATAAATAAATAAATAAATAAATAAATAAATAAATAAGAATGATTTGGAAAGCTACTTTATTAAAATGTTATTTTTGCAACATTATTTTCTCAATAGAAATATATAATTTTTATTGTAATTATTGTAACTAAAAGTTTTGAAATTATGCAAGTTTTGAAATTATCCAAAAAATGAATCTGGTCATTTTTAATTTGAAAGAAAGTATAGCATATAATTATATTGTGTATAAGATGAATACTCTAACTGCAATATAAAGAATACACTTAGTTGTAATATTAAGTCCCATTACCAGGGCTCATGTACCATGATTCCCTGAAAATAAGACCTGGTCTTATAATTTTTTGCCACCAAAAAAGGTTCCAGGTCTTATTTTTGGGGAATGCCTTTCATTGACTCACCTCACAGTGGTGGCACTGACATTCCGCCCACCAGGAGCCCACTACCGGCCCACTTCTTCTGTGGCTACTTGTTGCCACTTGTGTGTGTCTCCCCCAGCCTCCGTTTCACTGTCAGAAGCCTTCAAGAAAGGCCTCCGCAGCTGAAAAACAGGCTTCAGACTGACACACACGGTGCCACCTAGCCTCATTTCTCCTTCAGAGGCCTTCAGGAAAGGCCTCTGCAGCTGATAACAGAGCTCCAGATTGGGAGCTCTGTTTTCGGCTGCAGAGGCCTTTCCTGAAAGCCTCTGAGAGCCAGACGGAGGCCAGGGGCAACGCATGCAAGCAGTGGCAAGCGGCTGCAGGTGTCACAAGGCAAAGCAGGTGTCAGAGTGTGCGAGGCCTAGCTGCAACTGTTGGAAGGTAATTAGGGTAGCTCTAGCCCTCCATCCCCACTCTAGCTTAATATTTACCTGTGTGCTTTGCCCCACCCCGTGCATCCTGGAATGGGAGGGGTCATAACTAGGGCTTATTTTGGGGGTAGGGCTTCTATTGGGTTCACATGTAAAAATCAAGCTAGGTCTTATTTTTGGGATAGGTATCATTTCAGAAACACGGTATTACATATATGATCATTTATTATTATCTCTTTTATTCATTAAACATGAAACTCAGTCAACTGAACATTTAAAAATGTGCTGACTTCAGCAGCACATATACTAAAATTGGAACAATACAGAGAAGATTAGCAAGGCCCCTGTGCAAGGATGACATGCAAATTCCTGAAGCGTTCCATATTTTTTAAAAATGTATCACAAATATAATTTACTGGCACTAATGGTTGATGCGGGTTGCTGCCAGCATCCTAGGTATCAATCAAGTATTTTCTTAAGATGTACGATGTTCTGAATAGCTGAATTTTTTGTGTTATTGCAGGAAGCTGCACTTTCTTGATGTATTTTATAAAATTCTTGGACAAGGTACCAAATGCCCTGATGATAATGGGTATCACTGTTACATGTTTCATCCATAGTCACGTAGTTTTGATGGCCAGGTTGCGATATTTTGTGACTTTTTCCCAGTTCTTTTTCTTCAACTGTACCTTCTGGTACCATGATAGCAGTAAATAATAAATTGTATGTTTTGGTTTTTGATAACTGAATTATCACAGTTAAATAAATAAATTGTACATTTTGGTTTTCGATAACTGTGATATCTGGCGTGTTGTGTTCCAAATGACGATCCGCCTGTATTCAAAAGTCCCACAAGATCTTTTCTTTCTCATTTTCGATAACTTTTTTCAGTTTATGTTCCCATGACTTTTCAGATACAGGTAAGTCATATTTTGTACTGTCAGTGGAATTAATGTGATGTTGAACACTAGTGGCGAAAGTAAGTCCCCTTGGAAGATTCCTCTTCTGATGTTGTCTTCACCAATGTTCTCCCCATTTGCTGTTAGGATTGTTTTCCATTTTTGCATGTTTGCTTTCAAAAATGTACAAATACTTTTGCTGATTCCAAAGTTTTCCAGACTGGCATTAATCCAGCTGTGGGGTAGGGAGTCAAATGCGTTCTTGTAATCGATCCATGCCATATTCAAATTCGTTTTTCTTCATCTTGCATTTTTTAGTACATCTTGTAAATGAGCAGCTGATCTTTTGTTCCTCTCAATTTTTTATAATTTACTTTTTGTTCTACCAGCTATAAACTGTTTTCCATCATATGATTGAATACTGAATTTGTCAGTATTCTTGTAAAATGTTTGAACGTTGTTGGCAGACAAGTAATTGGGTGGTAGTTGCTTGGTTCTGTGCTCTTTTCTGGATCTTTTGTTATCAAGTATGTTCAGCCAGCTGTTAACCATTCTTCCCTTGTTGCATTTGAAGCATTTCATCAAATTGGGTGGTCATGCGGTGATGGAGCTGGTTATATGTTTTTGTTCTGACCCAAGCCTCATTGCAAGCAAACAAACACCAAACAGAAATAAAAGCAAAACCTTTTTAATGCTTCTCTGTGAATTCCGTTCATTCACAGTAAAAACACTATTAAAACTAATTGTCCCAGATAAGAACAAGCCTTGCCAAGGTTGTGCAAGACTGCCAAGAACACTAGATCAAATTGCAAGGAAACATTCAAAACCAAAAGTCTCCCAACACAAGCCAGGTTAGTCTGAACTTCCACAAGACTTGAAGTGCAAGAACTTATTTGCTTCCTGCAAAGAATCCCACCTCTGAGGGCTGGCTTTTATCCCTTAAAGGAGGGGCCATCACCTTGCAGCCTTACTCCTGAGTCACCTGTGCTGCTGCAGCTACTCTTTCTTTCGAGCAGTCCTGCGTGCATGCGCACTGAGCATAGGCTCCTCGGGGTCCTCTGCATTACTGCTGCCAGCCTCCATAAGCTCCAAAGGCAGCACTCCACTCTCTGACAGTCCTGGCCCCATCCTTGCATCACATGCAGGCCCCTCATCTGAGCCCTCGCTCTCCGAGACCTCAGCTGTCCGCACCTGCTGCCAGTGAACCACAACAGTTTTAGCCAGTATCCATGCAGTTCATCCAGGCCAGCTGGGCTCCAATTCTTGACCTTCTTTGCTTGTTTTGCAACTATATCAGTTGTCTTTACAATATTGGACTCAAAACAAATATACAACTGAACCCATACATGCAACCTGTACAATGCTGTAAGTAACCTGGGACTTGAACAATTAATATTAAACAACACTAGACTCAACAACTGCCTCGATCTCATCTTCTGCAATAGTTTAAATTCAATGTATGGACTACAAATAAAAGAACCCTTTTCCAACAGTGACCATAGCATGATTGACTTTAGTCTCAACTTACATCTTCATAAAAATCACCATAATGATGGGATTCCCAAATACAACTATGATCTCATAGACAATGACCTCTCATCTCTTGATTGGCAAGAGCCTTGGTGGCTCAGGCTGTAAATGCCTGCTCTTAAGATCCAGCTGCCTACAACTGCTGTAGGCTCGAATCCCACCAGGCTCAAGGTTGACTCAGCCTTCCATCCTCTCGGGGTAGGTAAATTGAGGACCCAAGATTGTTGGGGGCAATTAGCTGACCTTGTAACAATGCCGCTTAGTAATAAGCAGGCATATACAATGGAATGAAGGCTATTGCTGAGCACACTGGGTTGTATCCCAAAAATTGTAAGCCGCCCTGAGTCTTCGGAGAAGGGCGGCATATAAATGTAATTAAAAAAAAAAAATCTATTTACTGGCTACAATACTGCTGAAGACCTTTACAACATTTTTTTACTTGAAGTCAAAAGAGTCATCAAACTATACATACCACTAATAACCCCCAAAACCAGAAAAAAAAATTACCCATAACAATAAGGAAGCTCCAATCCAAAAAGAAATATCTTTGGCAAAAAACCAAAATGGATACCTAGCCAATTTAAAAGTTGTTACAAAAACTTATGCCACCAGATAAAGACTGAATGCAACAATTATCACATCAAACAAGAGGAAAACCTTCTGCATACAAAATCCACCCATGCCTTCTATAATTTTGTAAATAACAAATTAAAGATTTGAGATCCATCCCACCTCTAATAGGACCTAACGGTAATGTCTGCAATTATGAAACCATTACAGTCAACCTCTTTAACACATTCTTTGGATCAGTTCATAATAGAACCAAGACAATTATAATGATCTAACACATATTGAGTTCACAGAAGATAACCTTGAAAAAGCACTACGCAATCTAAAACCATATCTATCTATTGGACCCGACGGACTATGTGCCTACTTCCTAAAAAACCTATCAACTGCCATAGCAGAACCTCTAAGCATAATCTTTGAAAAATCTTTCAGGACCAGCTCCTTGCCCAACTTATGGTGAATAGCCACAGTCATCCCCATCTTCAAAAAGGGAGACCCCAGCCTTGTTGAAAATTACAGATCAATCTCTTTATGCTGAGTCACCTGCAAAGTCATGGAATTAGCTATTAACCAATCCATTACCCTCCACTTAGAGACAAACAACCTACTCTCTAACAAACAATTTGGTTTCAGAAAAAGGTTATCCTGTAGTCTACAACTCCTACACTGCAAAAACATATGGACTACACAACTCGATCAGGGCAAAGCAATAGGCGCAATCTACATAGATTTCTGTAAAGCCTTCGATTCAGTGGTGCATGACTAACTACTACTAAAAGTAAAATCTTATGGTATCTTTGGACAGCTGCATAACTGGATAGAAGCATTCCTGTCAAATAGACAACAAATAGTCAAAATTGGGAGCGTCTTATCAAATTCTGTACCTGTCAACAGTGGTGTCCCCCAAGGCAGTGTTCTAGGACCAACTCTCTTCATACTCTACATAAATGATCTCTGTGATCATATTAAGAGCAACTGCGTTCTCTTCGCTGATGATGTAAAGCTATTCAACACCACAGACAATACTGCTACCCTTCAAACAGACCTTGACTATGTGTCAGAATGGTCAAACAAGTGGCAACTTCAAATCTCAACAAACAAATGCTCTGTCTTACATATTGGCAAGAAAAATAAAAAAATAAAATACAAGCTAGATGGACAAGACCTTGCAGATGACTCTCACTCTGTCAAGGACTTTGGAGTTCTCAACTCTGATGATCTATGTGCTAGAGCCCACTGTAACAACATTGCCAAAAAAGCATTAAGAGTTGTTAACCTAATCCTGCAAAGCTTTTTCTCCAGTAATATTGTACTACTAACTAGAGCATACAAAACATTTGCTAGACCAATTCTTGAATACAGCTCATCTGACTGGAATCCACACTGCATATCGGACATTAATACAATCAAGAGAGTCCCAAAATATTTCATGAGAAGAGTCCTCCACTCCTCTAGTTGCAACAGAATACCCTATGCCTCCAGACTTGAAATTTTAGGCTTAGATAACTTAGAACTATGCCACCTTTGGTCTGACCTCAAGCGTAATACATAAAATTATACATTATAATGTCCTACCCATCAATGACTACTTCAGCTTCAACCTCAACAATACAAGAGCACACAATAGATACAAACTCAGGGTAAACTGCACAAAACTCGATTGCAAGAAATACAACTTCAGCAACAGAGTGGTCAATGCCTGGAATACTCTACCTGACTCTGTGATTTCTTCCACTAACCCCAAACTCTTTAACCTCAGACTGTCTACTGTTGACTTCACCCCATTCCTAAGATATCTGTAAGGGGCATGCATAACCAATGTGCCTACCATCTCTGTCTTAATGTTCTCTTTTTTAATTCTCCATTTCATTTTGTGTTGCTTGTTTTTTAATATCTTTGATCCAGGAGGCAGTTTTATTGTGTTCCACTGGGTTTTTCCACAGCTCTTTCCAAAAGTTCAAAGTTTTTTCTTTACATGGGTAAACGTTAGTTTGGACTCAATTTTCATCAAGTGAGCAGTAGAAGAGGTGTTGGTTTCTTCTAAACTGGACATTTTCACGACATTGCTTTATTCATCCTTTGTATCTTTCTATTTTCTTTGCTGTTGCTATTACAATGCTGTTTTAGTTCTTCCACGATTTCCATTATTATTTTTTCCTCCAGCTTATATTTCTTGCGTGAGCTATTTTTGAGCTTTTCATTCTTTAGTTTTCCTTCTTTCAAGTATTTCAAATTGCTGACATCTCCTTGTAGTTTTTAAATTTTATTTTCAAGTCAAATTTTCCACTTTGGTGTTTCAGTAGGTTCCTTTTTTGGCATTTTATAACTCAGTTCTGCAGTTATAATGGTGGCTGTGTGTACATTAGTTGGTTTGTTTCACATAGCGTGCTGGATGGGATGGAGGCTAAAATGTTATTCATGGCAGTTAGTAGATCTTTCACTTGTTTGTTATGCAATTTTCTTCCACAGTTGCATCATTCTTTTTTGAAATCCCCTGGCTGTTGGTTCTGCCTGGTAGTAACATTTGATGATTTCTTGATTTTCTTTGGCTGTCCAGGTTTTGTACTTGTGTTCCAGTCGCTTTGCAGTTGCATGCCCTGCTTCCCCAATAGTAACAACGGAGCCCTGTAGCCTATTTTTTGACAGATGTCCAGGAGCCATAGCATCTGATGTGTCCCTTATTGACCCGGGCAACAACTGATCCAGTGTGGAATTTTGTTGTTTTCTTCTCATCATTGGTGATGGTAGGTGCTTGGGTTGGTTCACGGTGGCTAAGCCACTACTGATCCAAAGACAGTAATCCCATAACCATAGGGACCGCATAGGATAGCCATCCAGGCCCAGCCACAGCAGCCGAAATGCCCTTTGGTGTCAGGAAGGCAGGGTCAGGTATTGGGGAGGGGGAGAAACATTTATTTTTATTATTATTATTATTATTATTTTATTATTATTATTATTATTATTATTATTGTTATTATTATTAGCATTAGCATTAGCATAGCATTAGCATTAGAATTAGCATTAGCATATAATCTAAATTATTATAATTCACATT
This sequence comes from Naja naja, assembly GCA_009733165.1. NCBI lineage: Eukaryota > Metazoa > Chordata > Lepidosauria > Squamata > Elapidae > Naja > Naja naja. The sequence continues at coordinate 10,750,907 of CM019152.1, forward strand.
ATATTATGAAGCAGTCTTCAAATAAGAGTAGAGTATTCTTCACTCTTGGGAAGATTTAAAAATATTGTTTACTTCTTATTTCTGTGGATTATTTTAAACATTCCTATCTATCCTCTTTAAAATTCAACCCAAGACACTTCACAGTATTTATTTGCCAAGTATAAACTCATTTTTTCAATGTTGTCTTACAAGTCAATTATTCAATAATAAAAGCTGTTAATATTATATGATAAACTTTAATATGCAGCCATCTATACCATTTAAATACATATTTACTTGAATATGGAACAATACTCAAGCACTTTGAAGAGCTTAATTTGTAACATGGACATTTTTCATGACCAAGTGAACTTAACCATCATATTCTTAATGAAAGGTTTCTAAACAGAAAAATGTAATAAAATCTAAGTACCTGGAGGCATCTGCTAAAGACTTAACATATTCCTGTTTGTTAACATAAAAATTGAAAAACCTGAAATAGACAGAAATTAACACTTTCATTCTGCCTAATACATTTTTCAACTATTTTCTTGCTTGAAGACAAACTGATAAAATCTAGTCTATCTATATTTTCCGCTTTACTAAATGATAAAATTTAAATGGAATTTGGCAAGAGCAATAACACTTAGGCTTATATACCACGTTGTACTGCTTTATATCACTCTCTAAGCAGTTTACAGAGTCAGCATACTGTCCCCAACAATCTGGCTTTTCATTTTACTAACCTTGGAAGGACAGAAGAGTGAGTCAACCAGGAGCCAGTCAAGATTGAACTGCGGACAGTCCACAGAGCTATCCTGCAATACTGCATTCTACCAACTACAGCACCATGGCTCCATTTATTACACTATCCCCTATAACTCAAAGTATTAAGGAATAATTTTGAAAAAAACAGTAGAAAACAGTAAAAAAAAATTCTACACTGAGAAATGGATTCATGTTCATAGAGTTCAGTTTCATGTTCATTATTATAAACAGTTCAATATAATGTAATGGTTAAAATAATGAAAAATAATACTTTGATTTTAAAACCAATCTATAAAGCATGTGCTGATTTACAGAAGCAGTGAGAACTTTGGCTTGTTCTTTGTATTCTTAACACTCCATCAAATACTTTCTTTTGCTCATCACTTATGAAATTCAAGTGGAGTCACTAGAAGATTTTTAGGGCACATAGACTTTCATATCTTGCAGCTGTTAAGAAAATATATTTCTTGTTCTGCCAATATGTATCACATCTGCCAACAATTCTCAATTTCTGGAAAAAGACATCTCCCTGAGGCCAACTTCACCTCACAAAACTTTAACAAGAAATGTGTGATGTTTGAAAAATATCAGCAGCTACCATGGAAGGTAGCATGCATGGCAAGGTTTGTACACTAGACTGGTGAAGTTTGAATTTGGTGACAGTTATTTATACACTGATGAGTTCTTTTCCAGGGACCAATAAATAATTTCATGAACATTCAAATCTTGAACAAATCATCTCCCCTTAATAATAAGGGTAAACTTTTACAAGTGCCAAATGCAATTTTAGTTTTGCAGGTTGAAAAGAAGAATAAAGAATATATCCACTTTTTTTTCTTCCATGGTTTTATGGCATGGTGAGGAACCTCATGGAGTTCATCTTCGTTACAAAAATGTGCAGTCCATGAAGGTATGGGACTAATTTTATAAATTGATTTCTGGTTTCCTGTTCCCATTAATGGGAAAAAAATGATCATTCAAGTCCCTGACAACCAGTTAATCATCCTAGCAGTTAAATGGCAAGTCTGCATTTCGATTACCCATCGTTAATGTACCAAGAAATAAGAAATCTAGAAGGGTTGTCGGCAGAGCAGAAGTTGACAGACGGAGAACAGAGCATGCAAACATAGTTTGTGTGTAAGAAGTCTGCATAGAGCCATAGTAGCACAGTATTGCAGGCTAATTCTGCTGACTGCCAGCAGTTCAAATCTCACCCAGCTCAAGGTTGACCCAACCTTCCATCCTTCTGAGGTCGATAAAATAAGGACCCAGATTATTGCGGGAAATATGCTGAATGTAAACTGCTTAGAGAGTGCTGTAAAACACTATGAAGCAGTATATAAGCCTAAGTGCTATTGCTATATGTGCATATGAGTGTTGAACCCACTGGCCCATTGATTAGACAAACTTCACAGAAGTCAAACACATAAAATGTCTGGGTGCCTGGAGGCGGTACGGGTCTGGATGGGGAGGAACAGGCACTGGCTCAACTCGGCTAAGACTGAGTGGCTGTATGTACAGGCTTCTCGAGTTATCCAGGATGTCCCACCTTTAGCTATGGGGAGAGAGTTGTTGCCCCCCCATAGATAGGGTCCGCAACTTGGGTGTCCTCCTGGATGTGTGGCTCAGTTTGGAGGAGCAGGTGGGAGCCGTGGCCAGGGGGGCATTTGCCCAGGTTCACCTGGTGTGTCAGTTGTGCCCCTATCTGGACCGAGATGCCCTACATATGGTCACTCATGCGCTTGTTACCTCCCGTTTGGACTACTGCAATGCTCTTTACATGGGGCTGCCCTTGAGGACCACTCGGAGGCTTCAACTTGTCCAGAATGTGGTGGCGCGGGTTGTGATGGGAGTGTCCCAGAACTCCCATATTACACCCCTCCTGTGTGAGCTGCACTGGCTACCAGTTGCCCTATGGGTGAGATTCAAGGTGCTGGTACTGACCTATAAAGCCCTACATGGCTTAGGACCAGGGTATTTGTGGGAGACCCTGCTGCCAGTAATGGTCTCCCAACATCCCATGTGCTCCCACAGGCAGGCCTCCTTGGGGTGCTGTTGGCCAGACAATGTCAGCTGGCAACCCCTAGGGGTAGGGCCTTCTCTGTGGGAGCACCCACCCTATGGAATCAGCTGCCCCTGGAGTTTCAGGTGGCCCCTGACCTCCAATCCTTCTGTCGTGGCCTGAAAACATGGCTTTTCCAACTTGCTGACCTGGACTGACGGAGGGGATGGGATTTTAGTAATACCATGTTTCCCCGAAAATAAGACCTACCCCGAAAATAAGACCTACCCCAAAAATAAGACCTACCCCGAAAAATAAGACCTACCCCGAAAATAATACCTAGTGTGTTTTTGGGAGCCAAAAAATATAAGACAGTGTCTTATTTTAGGGGAAACACAGTATGCAATTTGTTCGTGGTTTCGTACATGAATAAATGTACATTGTTCTACATGAATATGGTAAGTGTTTTTTTTCATTAAAAAAAAAAATATATATATATATATATAAGACCTACCCCGAAAATAAGACCTAGTGTGTTTTTGGGAGCCAAAAAAAATATAAGACAGTGTCTTATTTTCGGGGAAACACAGTAGTTTTTATTAATTTTAATTGGTTATTGGGATTTTGAATTTAATTGCTTTTTAATATTTGTATTACATTTTTTATCATTGTGAGCCACCCTGAGCCCTTCGGGAGATAGGGTTTATATAAATAAATAAATAAATAAATAAATAAATAAATAAATAAATAAATAAAGGGTTGATTACCAATACACCAACAAATCATGGCTAAACTTAGTTTTTGTTTCATATATCTCAAATATGTGCATCATTGTCCTACGGAATTATAACTCTTTTTCTAAGCAAATATTTTTTGTGACTGCAGCTAGTACTCAGTTTTATGGATGCTGCTGAGACTATCATCTTCTCCATGAATCTGGAGCAGAATGTGAAAGAGTCCAGATGTAGCTTTGCAAGTCTCTGGATTTTATCATATTTATTTTCATTTTATTTGGAATAAAGGGTTAGGGTTAGCATTATTGTTATAGCTTTCCTTGATTTTGAGACCTTAACTTTGACCTAGTGGATCATGTCATATGACCTTCCCTGTAGTCTTCCTGTGGTTCATGTAAAAGTGGGCCTCTCTTGAGAAGACAAATCCAACCCTAAAAGCAACACTATTTGTTGAGATAACAAAGCTGCACTTATCTTTATCTTTTTAGATTTCAGGTGCAGCTTCATCTCCAAATTTAAAACTTGACTCATATTGAAAAATAAGGCTCTAGCTTAATCTTTATCCTGGCATTTCTGGGTATTCTTTGGCAAGATTTTTTTTAAAATAGAGAATTGTTTAATCATATGAACTTTACTTTCTGCTGGGTACAACCCAGCCACAGGTTTTTAGCCTAAGGATCAAATTAGATCTTAATAAACCATCCCGTTTCTTCAATTTCTTCATCTATTTTGGAAATATTTTGGTGAGATTTCAATGCTTATGAGACCATTGAGCTTCATTTCCAAGAACTTTATAAAGGCCTATAAAAATATTAGTCTCTCTGGCTAGTTAATTGTTATTTTATTTGGTCACTTGCTTCATTGTTTAACAAAAGAAAATCCCTTATAGCATACCTCAGATAAGAGTGGCCAAGAGCAATAAAGATACATCAAATCACCAAGCAGAGGACCATATTTTTTAAAAAAATAACATCTGCTTACACACTTGTTCATATTGGAGAAACAGGCTGTAGATTGTTCTACTTCATAGCTGGACTGTGTATTTAATCAAACCGAAGACTGAGCTTCCAGATAAAGTAGAACTGCTTTGCCTTGCCAAGACTCTGAAAATGTACAGGTCACATGTTGTATTTGTAGCTATAATAGTCATGTTTATCACTTTACTCAAAACTTTTTTGTGTGAACTTCAGGGAGACAGCTCTAGACCAGATTAGAAGAGAAAAGTACCAGAGGAGCGAAGTTTCCCTGCCTTATATTTTGGTTCTGAACAAGGTTAATTCCATGTACTTACTTTGAGGGAAAGGGGGAATGCTGCAGGCTAGTTAATTTACTATTGTGTTTCAGGAATGTTGCAGTGGCTATGCTCAAATTAACCTAACACCTCTGCTAGATTAAACTTTAAATTGACTTTTACTTTCATTTTAAGTTAAGTACTTATTGAAACCCAACAATATCATGTATCTTAAAAATTCTAAAAACATTAGGTTGGGATTTGAGTTCTTACTACTTAAATGAAGGTCTCCTTGAAGATTACCCATGGCACCTTTTAGAACAGGGGTCTTCAAACTTGACAGCTTTAAGACTTGTGGACTTCAACTCCCAGAATTCCTCCTCCAGTTATGTTAGCTCAGGAATTCTGGGAGTTGAAGTCCACAAGTCTTAAACTTGCCAAGTTTGAAGACCTTTGCTTTAGAAACTCAGCTAATAGCACAAAATTATTTTTATTGTAATCTGTTCGGTTTTAAAAATGTTCGCTGCCCTGAGTCCTTAGGGGAAGGGCGGCATACAAATCTAAATAAATAAATAATAATAATAATAAAATATGCAAGCTTTCTGATGATATTACATCCTTTTCCAGGAGTTTATTTCATTTTTCTTTGCCTCTTTGGATATCTGCTTATTTGTGTGTTTTACTCTGTTCATTTGACTTCATATAAATATCTTCTGATGTTCTATTTTTGCATTCACTATATTGGTTTGAGTAAGCAGAGTATAAATGTGCTGCATAAATAATTTCCCCATGGAAAAGAGCTTCATTATAAAAGAAGGATGGCCTTGTGCGTCCTGTGCACTGGCTGCATTTTTTAACTAACTAAAGCCTCCAAGTACAGTTGGAAAAACCTCAAAGATACTTTAAAGAGAGTCAACAATAAGAGTTCCCTTAAGACTGATTTGGCAGCTAAGAATTAGTAGAAGTAAAATGAACAGCTGGTCCATGCTCAGTTTCCTTTCTGTACTCATTATAAGCTATTTCAGCTGTGCTTCACATGGAGTCATTAAATTTTCCTCAGGGAGTTTATATATCTGGTGAGTAGAGTTCATGTGCTGTCCAAGCATCTTCAGAGACCTAGCCAGGGCTTCAGATGAATGTTCCAATTATAGTTAGGATAGTAATATTAATGGGCTTCAGATGAAAGCTCATAAAATCTTAATGGCAAGAAATAGACAAATTAAATCAATGCATTAGATGAAATATTCATAACTTCTATTTACAGTGTTAAAAGCATTTTATAGGGAAAAGATTAAAAGATTAAGATTTTTCTACTGCACATTTGCTTTGGAATTCACCCCAGACTAATCTAGATTCATTTTCTTCTAAGGTGTTTTCCAGTCCAGAAAGTATCCTTATCTCAATGACAAGGCAGTTTTCATAACACAATAGTCAGAGGTTGAATTAAAGCACACACTATCCTGTGTTTGAAGAACTACTTTCCTTCTGGGATTCCCAGAGAGGTTTATCTCCCCCAGCTGAAAGTGCAGTTAACTCTTTGCAAAGTTGATGCTGTGACTCTATCAGGAAGGGAGATTAGTGGCTCATTTTCCCTCTCCTATCCTGGGAAACTGATTAAAAACAAACCTATGATGTAAATAGTATGTAACAGCTTTACTTCATTAATAAGCAGCATCAACTATACAGATATATAAATAACTACAAAGTAACACATAGGTGTAAGAACTTGAAACCAATGAACAACTGAATTCAATGTGATGATCTTTTGTCCTTTAGCAATAGCTTGCCCAGAGCTAGCATTCATTTGCCTCTCTTTCAACTTGACTCACACATGAACATGATTTCTATCCATTGACTACCTTTTTTTAAACTTTGAAAGATCCTGTCAAATGTTCTTTCCTCCATTGACTAAGGTGCTGTCAACTAGGAAAGTGTGCAGGGTCATAAAAAATTCAAGATAGTAGGAATGACTTTATGACTTAAGTCTCATTCTTTTTAATATTCCTCACACGTACATAAATAAGAATAGGTTTCAGTTGAAACACTAGAAAAGCCTCACTAAAGAGAAAAAGACTGGAAGGGAGGTATAGTCTGCAAAAAAGCTCAAATCAGTTAAAGAATCTTGAAGTTGGGACAGCAAAGTGCTTGATGTTCTGATAAAGATGTTCTGAAATTGCTTCTTGCTCTCTCTGCTAAATGAAGTGGAGGGGGAAGGGAAGGCACAAATCTGGTGGCTCTGCCTCTTTCAGTCAAATCCTTCAAATCTGATGACACCCAGATCTATTTCCTCCAAACATTTTGCAAATGCAGTAGGGTATCCTAAATGCTTGTCTTCAATTAGTAATTGGGTAGAGGAAGAACAATAAATTGAAACCGAATTCAGACAAGACCAAGCTGCCCATTGTGAGTGTCATAATTCCACTTCCAGGAACAAATTAGATCTGAACATTCTTAATGGAATGACACTGTTCTAAACAAAGCAGGAATGCCTCTAATAGTGCTTTCGTACACACATTTGTCTAGTTTCCCAGACTGAGGCAATAGCCAAGAGTATTTTTATCAGCTTGAATAGATATGTCCTGTCCCATTATGGAAGATGTTGAGTTTAATAATGTGGAGTATCTGCTGGTAATTAATCTCCAGATCTGATTATAATATTCTGCTGTAAGTGGGTGCCCCACTGTCTAACTTGGAAACTTCAATTGTTAACAAATCTTGGTAGTCAGATTTTTAAAATTCATATTTATATGCCGCCCTTCTCCGGAGAGTCAGGGCGGCTTACAATTTTTGGAGCATAACCCAATGTGCTCAGCAATAGCCTTCATTCCATTGTATATGCCTGCTTATTACTAGCTTTTGGCCCCCAAGTGGCATTTTTACAAAGTTAGCTTATTGCCCCCCACCAATCTTGGGTCCTCAATTTACCTACCCCGAGAGGATAGAAGGCTGAGTCAACCTTGAGCCTGGTGGGATTCGAGCATGCACTAATTGCAGGCAGCTGGAACTAAGTGCTAGGCGTTTAACAGCCTGCACCACCAAGGCTCTTGATTGGACTAATGTGAAGATACTGTATCATATTACACCAGTGCTTAAAGCACTGCAATGCTTTGATTTGTTTCTGAACAAAATATAAATGCTGGTCCATTTTATATAATTTGGGGGGACAGGCCCAAGCTCAGTGACATTTGCAGTAAACTTCTACTAAAATAATAACGTGCACAATCACAATGTCCAATTCAAGGATGTAAATATGATGATGATAGTAGACACCCATAAATCACTTAAAAAAACAAATCATAAGATATGGCCTTGCAAAGAATGTTCATATTTTTATCCTAACTGTAAAATTAATTAACTGTAAAATTAATTCTGGATGGCAAAAATGAGTTGCTTTCACTGAATATGAAATTCATTTTTTCTTAATTAAAGTATATGGTACATTTGTCTAAAGTAATGTTTTTTCTTTTTTAAAATTTATTCAAACAATTTAAATGGAAAGTTAAGAGTTAATAAAAGCATATATAATTACATTATATACAATATGTGCAATAAAATTTATTTAAAATTTATTTATAAAATAAAATTACTGCAGGCTCGAATCCCACCAGGCTCAAGGTTGACTCAGCCTTCCATCCTCTCGGGGTAGGTAAATTGAGGACCCAAGATTGTTGGGGGCAATAAGCTGATTTTGTAAAAATGTTGCTTAGTAATAAGCAGGCATATACAGTGGAATGAAGGCTATTGCTGAGCGCATTGGGTTGTGCTCCAAAAATTGTAAGCCGCCCTGAGTCTTCGGAAAAGGGCGGCATATAAATGTAATTAAAAATAAATAAATAAATAAAATATACAGTAAAACTATAATAGAAAGTAGAACAGTAGTAAAAATTTTAAAATATCAGTAGAATTAACAGTTCACTAAAAAGTTAATGTAAACTGAGTCATAATGAAGGAAGGAAGGAAGGAAATAATATGTGAGTGTGTGTTAATTGATAAGTTGGAATGATCCCTTATTTCATTAAACATTTCATTTATATAGAACATGTGGATTCAGATAATAAAACAACAAATAAATCTTTTAAAAGTTTTTTTATATTCTATGTTTTGTCAGATTTAAAATTAAAGTACAATAGTAAGAAATTTAAGGAGAGTATGCTACATTCCACCCTTCATGTCCTACCAAAAACGTGTTGATAGAACTTCATCTATACATCCTGTTTATATTTTAAGGGGAGAAATATTCCTATATTTGTTTTGTGATTCCTAATTTAGTTGATGTGAGTTTTTTAAATAAATAATAATAATTTTAATTTTTTATTTTAGTTACAGGATAAGAAGTATTGTCTTTGCTATAACATTGTAAATATTGTATCAGAAAATTATCTATGGTTACTGATGGGTTTTTTTTGTTTCTTTTTCATAGTCATGTCATTTGCTTTGGGAACAACATGTTTTTGCATTTGGTGAAGAGATCTCATTCTAATACTTTTTATATGAACCTCCAGGTTTGTTGAAGTTAGAATGAGGGGGAAAAAACACCACATTTAAATTCATTTTATCTAATCTAGTATTTATGTGTGTGTGAATATTCATCACTTTCTCCCTGTATTACAACCCTGTCAGAGGTTTTACCTGGAAGTTATATATTTTCTGATCACTATAGGGAGCTGCCATCCTGACTTCTTGTCCTAGGCGAAAGAGCTGAAGAATTAATACAGAAGCCCCTTTTCATTTCAGCTCTGTTATAAGAATCCTGCAACATTAAGAACTTGAGCCATTTTCTTTTTCCTCTGCATTCAACTTTCCTTCAGTGTCTTATAGATAAGATATATTCAGGGTCATTTGGCTTGGGGCTGTTGGCTACACTAAGGCTGTGTGACACATCAGAGCATACATTGTCTGCATAGGCAGGGAAAGATATAATTTGATTTCTGTGTTTTTAAAGGATTAATAGGTAAATAAGCTTTGCAAACAACCCCTTTAAACCATATCTTACAAAATGGTGCTGAAAATATTGACCCAGCCTACTCTGGCAGAACAAAAGGAAGTTGGGAAACTTCAAGAGGGATGCTAGAAGGCCACAGAAAGAATCTCTTATTTTACATTGCAGACTAGAGGGCTGAATCTGTCTCTTTTTCATTATTGTGAAGGCCATTTTTTTTTTTTGTTGTTGTTTTTGGTTTAAGTGGTAGGTGTAACAATGTAAAAGTAGGCCTCAGCTAAAAATTGGCAGTGGGCCTACTGAAAGATACACCCAGCAGTCATTGCCTGCAACAGCTGATCATATATATCTCATTATCTCAGTTCTTGGCATGCAGCATGCAACTTCTGTTGCCTTTCAAGAGTGAATACTAAGAAATAAATTATATTTTACATAAAATATGCACAGTATGCAAAGTCGTATTTTGCAGCAATTTGATATAAGGTGAAATATTTTTACTTAAATAAATTTAAATACTTTACTTAAGCAAATCCCATGAGGTCTAAATATTTTATTCCTGACTGATTGCACCTAGTATTGCAACTTACAGTATAGGTAATGCTAGTTAACAAAAACAAAAAGAAGGCATTGAAACTGTCAGAAGCAAAGGTTATCTCTTGCAGCACACAATACCTTTTGGAATGTGGGCAATGAAAGAGAAGAAAAATGGAAAACTGTAGACTGGGTTATCTTCCTTAAAACTCAGACATTCTGTTCTTTAGTTTTCAAGAACTGGCTGTTCAGTCATGTCAGTGACTGATGTGCTAAATGAGTCATCATAAAGAAAAAAAAAGGATTTATGTGAATTATGTATTAACTTCAACTGGATCAATTCAGCGAACATCCTGAATACTATTACAACAGCATTTCAGATCAATAAAATATGTCACTTATAAAATTTAGATGCTTCAAATAGCAGAAACTTATGAGGGAATTAATGAAGTAGCTTTCTGCTTCCACCTGTGGATATTATGCAATTTTCATCCTTCTGGGATGTCACAATTTAACTAAAGTTAAAATTTGATAGGATTTGGGGATCCAGAACATGCAGCTGGAAACAAAGGTGATTAAAGCCTCATTTATGTTTCTTACAGAACAAGACATTTTGATGTGACATATTACAAAACAGCTAATATATTGGCAAACTATCCATTACCTGCCATTTCACAATATTTGTCTCCTCAGGCAACCTTAAGTGTTTCAGCAAAAAACATAACATTAGACACAGCTGACAAGACAATGAGGACTTCTCAGCAGTTCTTGCGTAACTGGAATATATTGAAAAAAGCTGTTGCTTTAATATTTTCATATATTGATACAAAAGAGTCTGGTGAATAAGAAATGAAGGAAATGAAGCCTGATACTACACTATTAGATATATAGTTATTAAATAAAATGCAACCACCAGAAGCTACTTGTGAAACAGAGCATTTTATTCAGGGGTGGGATTCTACCAGTTCGGGCCAGTTTGGGTGAACTGGATGTTAAGTTTCCATCTGGTTCACCGAACTGGTATTTCAACTGACCGGCTGGCCCCACCGACCCCAACCTTCCTCTGCCAGGACTCCCCACGCAGCACATTTTCCATGCAGGTAAGTGCAGGGTCTGTGCGGAGGCTCTAGGAGGAGGAGAAATGGGCCTTCCGGAAGTCCGGAAACAGGTCTGTTTCTGGCTTCCAGTGGGCCTCCAAAACTTGGGGGGAGGCCATTTTCTCCCTCCCAGAGGCTTGGGGGAGGCCTACAGACCCTTGGGAAGGCGAAAAATGGCCTTCCTGGAAAAAATGGAAAATGGGCACAGCCACAAAGGGCCTCGAAGGGCCACTTTTTGCCTTCCCAAGGGTCTGGAGGCCCCTCCAGGAGGTCAAAAATGGCCTCCCCCAGGCTCTGGAGTGATGGCACAAGTTTGAAACCCCTAAATTAGATTGTCTTTGGATGCCATTATTCCATTATTATGTTATTACTGCTTATTATTTATTGTATTTAATCATATGTTTAGGGACCATTGTAAGCTAGGCAACTATATAAATTGATACAATAAATAACATGATTCAATTACTGCAACAGATTCTACATGAGGCTGTACTTGAAGATCATCTGTAAGTTACAGTTGGTCCAGAGTGTGGCTGGCTCCTAGTATTTTTCCAAGAATATTTCAACTGTGCTAGCTATTATTTCAGAACCCTATAGAACCCTTCTCTTCCTGAGGGTATCTGCCTGTTTCACCAGTTACCTAGTGTGAATTACCTCCAGATTTCTTTCTTTAAAGTTATCTAGGAACCCATGCCTGTAGAACACATTTTCCCTGAGATCCTGGAAGCTGGTATCCACTTAGTTTTCAGGAAGGCCATAAGGAACTGACTGTTCTCCCATGCACTGGAATATGGTGAGGTGGAGATAGAGTTGGATGCATCAGAGGAGGAAGATTGAGGTACCAGTTTTTAATGTAAGTTTGTTATCAGATCAGAATAATTCTGTCTCCTTGAGTGTGGTCATGTGGTAAACCACTTAACAATTGCATGACTTATGACCACAATTCTGTGTTCAGTTATGATCATAAGCTGAAGACTACCTATGCTGACATAATTGAGAAAACCCCCATTATTTTATGAGTTTAAGGGAAGTTATGTATCATTCTGATAGATTATTTGGGGTTAGGGTTAGGGTAAATGTGCATTTGGATAAATAATATGATTAAAGGGGAATAAAAGAAGTAACCCTATCCCAGCGGCTTTCCCTGTATTCTAAATTCTGAATTCTTTATGGAGCCAAATAATGTTCATTAATAATGCATTTAAAGGGCTATAGAAGACATGTCTACTGCATATAATGAGGTTTACCAGTGAGTAAGTATATTTAGACTGTCAAACTAAAAGACATCTCGTACAGAAATGTTGCAACATAGGCATAATTGACTATGGGAGAAACAATGAATATAATACAGATTTCAAATTCTGTTCTCAGACTAAAGAGGTGAAAAATTAGGAATCGCTAGAGTGTTCCAACATTCCTTGAGGCAAGGAATCTAGACCCTAATCAGCATCATCTTAAAGCAATTTGTTCCAAAAGCTTCATTCAAGAAAAAAAGGAAAGTCCTTTGACGTCAGTACCTTGCTTGTTCTGAACAAATCCATATTTTCATCATTTGACTTGCTTATCAATGTTGTTTTTAAATGCTGTAGCTTCACACCAGTGGCGAATAGACATACATCTGAAAAGAATTTAGCATTTAGCACTGTACATACTTGTATAAACACATAAATGTATTAAAATACTTTTCCTGGTTATAACTTTATCAGAGCCATGGACTGTATACAAAGAAACACTAATAAAAGTAAAAGTAGAATTATTTGCCCCTCCAAAACACTTTACAAAAAATGTGATTTCAGCAAAAGACCAAGACATAATGACATTAATATTTTCAATGTTTCCTTCCATGTTAATTTACCTGTTTACCAATAACAGCCTTAAAAAAGAGGCAGCCTCCAAATTTGATAAATAAATAAAAACAAATGTCCCATGGTAGCCTGCTTAGAGATGGACTCTGTTAAACTCAAGCTAATTTTCTTTTTTAACAAACATGGTCTAAAAATGTTTGCAGTTCATTAATTGCCTGTAATTCTAACATTATGGTTGTTACAGCAAATCTGGTATCTTGATTTGGTGGATTTGCTTAGATGTAGATGGAACAGTCTATTTATGGCCTTTCTACACTTTCTACATCTGTTCTATTTCAATTCCACAATATTTTTCTTTTAAAAGGATCTAATCTAATTATAAATATATTGTTGCATTTTAATTTTTTTACAAGCTGTATTTTTTTAGGGAAATTTTAAATCAAAGAATGGAATGAAGGTAACTGCATTTAAAAACAGTTCTTGAGCATCAGTTTCAGAAATGAAATTTCCTTCCATATTTCCTGGCCTTTGGCCTAAGATCAGATGTTGTATATCTAAATCAGGGGTGTCAAACTGACATCATCATGGTGGCATCACATGACATATCAGGACTTTTTTTCCCTTTGCTAAACTGGGTGTGACTGTGACTAGCATATGTATCTGGCCCACGGACTGAGAGTTTGACAGCCGTCTAATAATAATAATAATAATAATAATAATAATAATAATAATAATAATAATAATTTATTCGACTTGTATGCTGCCCTTCTCCCTAAGGACTCAGGGCGGCTAACATTAAAATGACACAAAATTTACATGAAAAACAATTAAACATAGCAAGTCAGAATAAATACAATAAAACATTAAAATAAATAATTGAAATAGTAAAAAAAACCCCACCCGGGTCATTCCAGGCCAGCCTGTTGAAACAACCAAGTCTTCAGGTCCCAGCGGAAGGAGCGGAGATCAGGGGCCAAATGGAGATCCGTGGGGAGATGGTTCCAAAGGGTGGGGGCTTCCACGGAGAAGGCCCTAGCCCTGGGAACCACCAGCCGACAGTGTCTGACCGACGGTATCGCAAGGAGGCCCCTCCTGTGGGAGCAAACAGAGCGATTGACATATGATGATACTGGCAGGAGGCGTTCCCGCAAGTACCCCGGACCCAAGCCATTTAGGGCCTTATAAGTTGTTACCAACACCTTGAATCTAAACTGTAATTCTAGAATAGATGATGAAACAGGCTGCAGGTATAATGATTCAACTGCCCCCAGGTTCTTTATATGAACAGCTGGGAACAGAGATATTGGGCAATATCTGGTGCTTGCCTACATAATGTGTTTTCCATCCCATCCCAATGTAAAAATATCTGAGTTGCTTTAATATTTAATCTGAATGTATACTTAAAATTAGTAGACAGTGATTTCATTGTTTTAACTGTAGCTGCTCCTACACAGCATAATTTTGATAGGTAATGTAAAAATACCTGGACTATGCAGAGAATGATGATGAAATGCCTATTTGAATCTTGTGCTAGTTAAATGGAGAAATTCTATGTCATTTAGTTTTAAAAATAACTCTGGCAAATCTACACATGTTGCTACAGTAAACAAATGAAGTCTGGGAATTTATTCTCTCATTCATAATTTTAAAGCTCAGAAGTACTTCAGTTTTCATCCTCTCTAATATTAACACTTCATCATATTTGCTTCCTCCATGCTGTTTCAAATAGTATTGGAAAAACTATGTAATCTTTATTATTATGTAATTCAGTCATAATGTAGTACCAAGTTCGAACTTATTCAGCAATTAACCAATATTTTTAAAATGGTGTAACACAGACACACACACAGACACACACACGTGTGTGTATTACACACACACACATATATGTGTGTGTGTGTGTGTGTGTGAGAGAGAGAGAGAGAGAGAGAGAGATTACTGTTTTTTTGTCCAGTTTGGAGTTAGTGTTTCAAAAGTGGTTTGTCATTGCTTCTTTCCTAGGGCTGAGAGAGAGAAACTTGATTGTCTCAAGTTTACTCAGTTGATATTGTGCTCAAAGTGGAACTACAACTCAGTGTCTCAGTTTCTGCCCTGATGCCTTAACACTATATCAAACTGGCTCTCTAACAGAGAGTATTCCATCTGACAAGATGATAAATGTCTTGCTACAAACTTTTTTCTCCACATCCTGTAAATGTCTGATGAGGTAGCTGAAAATAATTGTCTTTTTAATAGAGAATTTTAGAACATTTCAAAGGTGAGAATATAGTTTTAGCTACAAAGATGTCAGGCACAAAAGGCAAGGTCCGCCTGTGAACATTCAATTTTACTGATTTAATACTAAGACCTATGTAGAGGAATTTTCTCAAGTATCAGTCAGCACCTGGTTATATAGTAAGATAAGGGTAACTGCAATCAGTGGGTGTTGGTGTTGGTAGACTTTAATTCATTTGTGGCTGTGTAATGATTCTAGGCTGAATCCTGTTTTCACTCCTCCCCCTGGCTCTGCCAGTCCTTCTTCCTACTTAAGATAGATTCACTAACTTGGCACTGGTGTTTAGCAGATCACATTTTGATACACTGCGTCCATACTGCAAAGATGGCAAGATGCAATTCAGACATATTTTTACAAATAGAACGTATTTTTGGCTATATAGTACAGCTGTGCTGCTCACAATGGCAGTAAGTTTAAAAAAAACCCTCTTCTGCCTTAGACCGCATGCATTTAAACAATAGCATAGAATTATAATTCTGATATTAATAAGAAAATGGAACAGCAGATTCAGCAGCAGAATGTCAACCCTCACTTCATATACTGTGCTATTTTATTGTCATTATCAACTTATACTATAAACACACATGCACATACTTTCATCTAAAGAAGGCTTTTAGCTAAACAATACGAATACCAACAGTGAAAATTTGCTAGATGAAGCTTTGCATGATGAACTTGTGGTGATTCAGATGACTTGAGTCATTTTAGTCAGGTATGAAAGTGATTTTAAATTTAATGGAGACTCTGGATTTGTGATTCTCTTTTAGTCCACGGACAAAAGTATATTGAATAAAATGATTTTGTTTTCAGATTTTGACATGAGCTTGATTACCATTACAAACCTTTCTAGTACCTCTTATTTAATGTCCATTTGTAGGGAAATATAAAGAAACTTACCCGGACAGAATTATTTAATTGGACTTGTATGCCGCCCCCTCTCCACAAGGACTCGGGGTGGGATTAATGTGCTTCCTATTTTTTTCTATTATGCCCAAAAAAGAGAAACAACTGCAAGTATTTAGGTACTTCTCTGTTATACCCCATGGGTGATTCTTTTTTGAATGGAATATCAAATCTCAAATTTAAATGTTAATATCTCCAACTTGAATATGGGTCTTGGCTGATTCACATACCTCTATAGTATTCTTTGCTCCAGATCTTTGAGTTTAGGCTTAGTCCTTATACTTTGTTATGCTCTAATTCAATTTTTAAAAGATTGTTATCTTTATGAGCTACAAATGTAATTATAGGAGTCCAAAGTTTGTTGAAAGCAAAACATCTAAGCTAACATGTCAATGAGAAAAAAATTCTTTATCATCTGATTGTTTATTCACACACTTTTCTCTGTTTAGGGAGAGAGTGCATTGCACACGTCACTTAAAAAATAGGTGAGATTTTGATCATGTGGCTATGGCAACCATCATTACATTCCCCCCCTCAAAATATCCCCATCTCTATTTCTGTAATTGACAGCCCTATGTATCTCATGTAAATGAATTTTTTTAAAGAATAGGAATCACGATGATGATGGTTTTTTTATATAATATCCCCATTATCTGGCTGTGTATGTGTATATATGTATTATATATGCACTTATATAGTATATACATGTCTGTGTGTACATTATATACCTTAACCATTCCAATAATCTCTTGCCCAAATCTTTCAGAAACCAAAACAGCAATTCAAATTTATACAACTTGGTAGGCATGTCTTGACAAAAGTGCCCTGGAAAAATACAGCTTGACATTGTCCTTTGTAAACATTGAGATAAAGGAATGTTTTTCTGCCTACCAAAGACCATTTAGTATGTCTCAATAGCCAGTTTTGGGACTCTGGCAAAAGACTGGGAAACTGGAATGCAGTAAACATATTGGTATCATTTCAGTAAATGAATGTAATAAACTACAAGGCAATCTGGTTGAAATAAGACAATAATAAGATGTCCAAAAGATCAAAATAAAACATAATTTAGAGTACCATATCAGAACACTTGACAATGTGTTTGCAAATTAAATTAATTAATCAAATCTGTTTATTAATATGGAAACAAACTTAAATATACATTTACATCACATATGACTTTGAGACACATGAGACTTTGAATATATCCACTATTGAGATAAAATGAGGTGAATTTAAAGAATGGTGAAATAATCTCTTTGGTAAATACAAGACAAGCGGGAAACTTAACTGTGCTCTTTGAACCATTCTGGGTCTATCTGATCTTATGTCAGAAGGTTTGGGGGTTGAGCTAAATAATTTCTGGAACTCAATGAGATGATGAAGATGATGAATGTGATGACGATAACAATGACCATGACTAAAAAGCAATGTGTAAATAATAAGACAGGGGCTCCACAAACATATTAACTTCAGAATTAATAACTGCATATAACATTTTCTTCTACAATATTAAAGAAATAAAAGAGTTGTACATACCCCAAATTTACTAAAAACTAGACTATATACCAAAATCCTAACTGAAAGCATTTCTGAATGTATATAATCCCAATGACAAGCGATTGCTTGCAATCATAATTTTCATTTGAAATTGTTCAAATCATTACTGTGTACATATGAAGAAAAACTTTCAATTATGTTGTGTTTTCAACTTAAAAATGATGTAGAATTTGGTTTTGCTGGTCACTGGCTATAATATGTTTGCCTTACTTAGCAAGAGCATACATTCTGCTAAAAGGGACTAATTTTCTCATTCAATATAGAGATTAGCAGGAAGGAAATCTAATAATTTGGCAATGTAGGACAAACCTTCATGGTAAGAAGTAACGGCTAAAATAACCTTTCCCCTATGGTACTTCAGTGTAGGCTAGGTAATATGAACTTTCTACAGCACATAGAAAATGGGCCAATGAGGAGAATGAAATATGGAAAAATCTACTATGGCTTCATATTAAATCTATTTACAAAATATAATTCTTTATAGAAGATAGAATTCTTTATTGGCCAAGTGTGATTGGACACACAAAGAATTTGTCTTGGTGCAAATGCTCTCAGTATACATAAAAGAAAAGATACATTTGTCAAGAGTCAAGAATCATAAGGTACAACACTTAATTGTAGCATTGGGTACAATAAGCAATCAAATCATACTAGTAAACAGTCAATATAAATCGTGAGGATACAAGCGACAAAGTTACAGTCATACAGTCACAAGTGGGAGGGGATGGGTGATAAGGAGTGATGAGAAGATTAACAGGGTAGTGCAGACTTTGTAAATAGTTGAACAGTGTTGAGGGAATTATTTGTTTAGCAGAGTGATGGCTTTCAGGAAAAAACTGTTCTTGTGTCTAGTTGTTCTGGTGTGCAGTGCTCTACAGTGTCGTTTTGAGGGGAGGAGTTGAAACAGTTTATGTCCAGGATGTGAGACATCTGTAAATATTTTCACAGCCCTCTTTTTGACTCGTGCAGTATACAGGTCCTCGATGGAAGGCAGGTTGGTAGTAATTGTTTTTTCTGCAGTCCTAATTATCCTCTGAAGTCTGTGTCTGTTCTGTTGGGTTGCAGAACCAAACCAGACAGTTATAGAGGTAAATAAACACAAAGAACTAAAAGTTGTACCCCCTCATTTTATTTTGAATGTGTTGGCATGTCTATATGTACAGTAGACACTGAAGATGTATTCTGTTTCATATATGCAAACTCTGCATATTATTTTAAGAGGAGCAGGTAAACTCTGCTAGATTAAGTCATTGGCCATAAGCATTTTGTTTCTCAAGTGACCCTCTGGATACATTTGGGAAGAGAAAGTCAAAAATGGATTTTCAATGATGTGCAAAGAACTTAAACTGAAGGAAAGCTTGAACAGATTTCATTACTTTTTTTGGTGATATATCCATTTTCAGACAGTTTTTACAGTTTACATGATTCTAAGGTGTCAGAATGATAGGATATTGTGCTATCAATTTTCAGCAATCACTTTTAGAAGGGAGCAGAAACTTAGGAACCTCACGGAGGCCTACACTGCAGATTTTCCAACATGTTATATTGTTCTTCCAAGCATTTTGTGCAAGTGAACAGGAATCGACTGATCAGCTTATTGCCCAAGCCTGATGTTATGGGCTGGGAGAGAGTGATTGGCCCAAAGTCATCCAGTTGGCCCTTAGGGTGGTTTTAAAACTCTCCTGGTTTCTAGCCTGCTGCCTTAGCCACTAGACCAAACTGATTCTATGATTTTACTTTGCTTATATTAGATAGTAATAAATTAAGAAAATGGTAGTAGTCATGATAAAATAGCTATGTTATTAGCAGAAGTATTTTGTATTGTTACATCTAAAAATAGTCATTTTTTTTCCTGAAAAGTTTTTAAAAATAGCAATAGCGTTTAGACTTACATACCACTTCAATGCTTTGCAGCCCTTTCTGAGCAGTTTACAGAGACAGCCTCTTGCCCCCAACAATCTGGCTCCTCCTGTTACTGACCTTGGAAGGATGGAAGGCTGAGTCAACCTTGAGTAGTGAAACCTTTCTCTCACTAGTGTTACAACAAAGCATCTTTATGGTTGAAATAGTTTATATTCATATTTATCCTGTTCATTTTCTGAAATTGATGTATTTCCTTCTGAAGAAAACTTAATAAAGAAATGTTTTATAAAAAGTCATAAAGGAAAAAGGACAGATTAAATTACCTCTATTAAAAACTCCAGTTACTAATGAACCTAGTATAAGAGAAATGGGTTCTGTCACATCTCAGAAAGATGTGAAAGGAGAATGTAAGAAAGAATGCTAGATAGCCTGATCCAATGAAGACAGGACATAGAAGATAGAAACATAGGGTTAGAAGGAACTTTAGCGTTCTTCTAGGACCTTATCAATCATTTCTGTATCAATAATTTATACTATCTCATTTATATTAGCATGGATACACATATGAACTATTGTAAGATGGAAGGAAGAACATCTTCAGAATAAACATGATCAAACAGTTTGCATATTTATATATTTTATCCTTTTAATAATTGCAAATAATAATTTAAATACTCCTGATTTCTAAGAATCAAATAAAGATCCATAAAGTTCTATTCCTAGATATGCAAACAACAACCCCAATATGATCACAATTAGTACAGATCCTCCTTAGAGTAAGTTAGTTTTAGACTATAAATAAAGATAAAAGCTTTAAATGTTTAACAGGATTTGAATAGTTATTTTAGTATGAAAACATTTAAAGTATCATAAAGCTTCCATCTAATTGAGCTCGCCTAGAGTCAGCTGTAGTTGAGATTGGTGGTATACAAATTTAATAAATAAAATAAATTCCTGGGGAGTAAATGGATGTATCCATGTGTTTTGGAATATAGAAATGGTTTGGCATGCCTTCATCTAAACTTGTTTAGTTGTTCTTTTATTTTCAATCAGCTCCAGAGAGTTGGAATGTCTTTGTGGCCTTTCATCCAAGTTAAAACAGCTTCATTTTCATGCATACTTATTTGGAAGTAAGTTCCACCAAACTCAAAGCAACTTTCTCAATGTAAGTACTAATGCTACTTACTTGAATTCCTAAAAGGGCATAAAAAAGTGTTGCTCTTATTTCAAACATTTTCTATTTTGTTTCTTTTTATTGAGAAGTTCCCTAAGCCAGATATGATTTACCAGCCAAGTACTGCAGTCTGCCAACTGCTTGATACCACTACTTTTTTTTTCATAGACTGAGCTAATTGCCGATTGGTTGAACTGTATAACTGACTATATCAATTCATTTAGTCATTTTGCTCAGATCATGATCTCAGTGCCTCAAGCCCCTTCCAATTCGTTCAAATATTTGCTCATTGGGAGTGATCAGGTATAGTCATACAAACCCAGAAAGGAACTTGTGAGAAATTCTAGGCTAACTGTAACACATTTTGTTACACAATATATTCCTATAATCTTAATTTTCTTAATTTTCAGGAATTACTGAGTAGGAGATTATTTTGTAGTATAAAATTCTTACTTCATGTTAAATTTATTCCTCACTTAAGGAGGAATAATTTAAGTCCATTTAAGTCCACTTCACCATAGGAACTTATGAATAAATACTGTAGAATAAATACTGTAGAATAAATACTGTCCTATTGTTCCTTTTATTTTTCTTATATGTATCCATGTATTCATAACTATGTTTATACTTATACCTATTATCTTGTAAGCAACTGACAAATCAAATCAAATAAAAAATAAATAAAAATCAAATACACTTCTTAAGATTGCTAATCATACTACACAACTGCAGTACAATTCATTAATGAACATCCAAAGCTTGTTTACAGACACATCACTGGTTATTGTATACACATTTCTCAGTTTGATAGGTCTTATATTGTGGTGCCAACAGTGTGTATATACGTAAGTCTTTCTGTCTGTGCTAATCATATTTCACCATCATCCCTCCTTGAAAACAGAAGTGAAGGGGGAAGCCTTTGGAGAAGATATCTGATTTGTCAAAGTCATTGCTGGAATAAATGCAAAGGATCTTCTAAAGCAGGGGCCCTAACCTATAGTCTATGGTGAAGTGCTGAGCCACAGCCCATTCGGAACCAGGCTGTAAAAGTGGTGGTGGATGAGTGGAGGGGTAGATTCTATCAGTATGGACCAGTTCTATAGAACCAGTTGTTACAATTCTGTGTAGTTCGGAGAACCGGCCACTGGCTAGCCTCACCCTTCCCTACCCACCCCACCCTGCTCAGTCACTCCTTACCTGGCATGCGTGCCATCCAACCTGCCTGTATTGTTCCTTCACCTAATTTTTGGTAAGTTGCTATTTTTCCTTCCCCCGATGATCAGCTGTTCCAACTATCAGCTGTGCTGGGTGATTTAGATTAGGTAGAAAGCAGGCATTCATTGGATTTCTGCTTTCTAGCTGATCTAAATCACTGTTGTCCTGCTTTGCCTTTGCTCAGAAGGCTTCCCCAAGGCCCAGTCAGGGGTGGTATTCAGGGGGTTGGGTGAGTGGGGTGGAGAAGTGGACTGAGAGCAAAGCTGAACCTTCCTTAGGATTGAAGCTTCTATTTTTCAGTGCAGACTCAGGCAGCAGATTGCAGAAAGGTAGATCTGTGAGTGAAGCTGTGATTCTGTGAGCAACTCAATCTACCTGCCTGCTTTGCCTGATTTTGGGTAACAGTTGCTCTTTTTAATAAAAAAATTCAATAGTTACATAAATATTTACAATATTTACATGCAAGCCACACCCAGCCAGTCACATGACCACCAAGCCACACCCAGTCAGCAAGCCACTCCCATCCAGTCATGTGACCACCAAGGCACACTCACAAATTAGGCCACGCCCACCGAACAGTTGTTAAGAAATTTGAATCCCACCCCTGGGTGAGTGCACACGTGTGCACAAAGCTGCATTTGTGAAAGTGGTGCACATGTGCGTGAAACTACCCCATCTCCTCCATCGCCACTTCTACCAGTCTGACAAGCTAAAAAAACTTGGAAACTGTTGCACTAAAGGGACATAGCTCTATTAACTTTAACAAGTATACAACAAATTTAATAGACTAAAATGTGGGCACCTTTCATCTGGGCTTTAAACTAAAACTTTTAGGCTGTGGAGATACTTTGACTGTGTCTTTTAGCTGGTGTTGTGGCATAGAAATTTGCCATGTAGAAAGCCAACATTCTATGACTGTGATTGCCAACTGAGACGAAACGTTATCTAAGCGTGTATGGATTTTAAAGAACCTGGATCTGCCTAGAAAGCTTTACAAAAAGTTACAAAATCACTGTGATAGTGAGCCATCTGTGACATTTGTTGGGACATTTGTTATCAAGAGGGGACAAATGACAGTAAAGTAAGAAGCATAAGTACAAATACGTTCCCATGCAAATTCTGAAGAAAGCAATTTCTGAAGAAAGTGGTAGGAACTAGTTATTTCAAGGGCTATTATTTATTTTAATTGATCCCAGCTGGGCTTGGAAGATAGTCTGGCTCAACACTCTACAGTGCTTGCCAGCAATCTGTCATATATCATTGCTCACACTACTATGAACTTGGCACAAGGAGGTCAGTAACAGCAAAAACTAAACCTAAACCTACTCAGTATCCAGGCTTGCTTAAAAATGTAGACATGCTGCCAGCTGACTATTCACTTTTCAACTTTGTTTTAAGAGGCCCTGATTTCTTAGAACTGGGGAGGGATGGGCGGTTCAGCAATGAGATGTTCCACATGTGGAGCTATGGGCAGAGGAAGCTGCTGTGCAAATTTCCAGGCATCTGTTTTTATTAAAGCTCAACTTATTGTGAATTAGACCTAGCAATAAGATTCAGCACATACCAATTGATAAAGGTGTGTTTTAGGAAGTTAGGCAATATCTCTCTCACCAAGTATAATCTTCAAGAATATCACAAATTGTTTTAGTAGATTTGTTTTAATTAAAATAATCAAAGGTTTTTGGCTATGCATTGGTAGCTTTTATATATTATGTTTGATGAACATTAAATACCACGGGACAACCTTTTAATAAGCTTGGAACAATTAATATGCATCCTAAGCAAAAATCATTAAGTAATGCCTCTTTATAGAACAGACAAAACGGTCCTAGAAAATTATGCTTCAGTTGTTAAGATGCACAGAAGGAAAATTTTCCATTAGTGCTCTCTAGTATCCTTCAGAATCATTACCCACAGCATTCATAGAAACAGTCCAGGCTGTTCCAAGGGATTTTGGGTATGCATTGTTGCAAATGAGAAGGATGGAAAGAAATCTTTCCCCTTGAACAGTTAAAAATTAGCTTAGAATCTATTTTAATTTGAGATGATGTTGAATATTTTAAGGCAGATAGATCTGAAGGTTATGGAGAATGAAACACTGTCAAACAATTCTTTCTCAATATGTCTGCAGTTTGTAGAGAATTAAAATATATATAGACCAAATAGATAAATCCAGGCCTAAAGATTATAGTGGAATTAATCAGAGTGTTCATGATCCTTACTGAGTATTTTTATTAGAATAGACAACATATTTTTAAAAAAATTGTTAACATTAGAATTTTAATTTATACACTGCTTCCTTATAGAAAACTATGATGAAAGCAGGTAAAGGTACACAGAGTTAACAATACAGTTTTCAAGAATTAGCAGTGTGAATATAATAAGATTTCAGGTTTAACATGTCAGTGTAATAATAGCATTCAAACACTGAACTAAAGAGTAATAGTGTCATCATCTTAGAACAGTGATAAATGTTGGTAAGTTCTACTGAAAATGTTTAGCCACTAATATACCTAGATAAAATCTATTCTGTCTTCAGGATAAATATATTTTTCCTATATATATTTTCAAAATTCTAGGAGGATAAAGGCATTTCAGATGATCTGCTGGACAGATCTTCTCTGCCACCATCAGTCTATCATAGAACAATAATGCCTCAGATTTTCAAGCAATTAAATTTATGGGATAAATAGGTATATTGCAAGCAGTATACAGGTGAAGAAAAAGAAAACTTCAGCACATATATACTAATTGACTAGGGAAATCCAATTTATCTGCTGGAAAAGTACTCTTTGATTCTGTCACCTCTCTTTTAAATGTCATTTCTAGGCTATGCCTTAATATTGGGATCAGTAAGCATTGCCAGAACTCATCCATGAGAAAATATTTATTAACCACAATTCCCTATTTCTCGACATCCTGTCTCTAGTTCTTACCTCAGAGGAAGAACAGGAAAAGCACCATTTTATGCCACTAAGCCACAAATGAGGTCTCAGAATATGAATCATAGGACATCCTTTAAAATTTGTCCAGTTCTACTTGGATCTAATGAGCCATTTTGCTCCAAAAAGTATCATTTAACATTTATTGAGGAGAATGGTCTTCATCTTGAATGTGTGGCTGCTTTAAAATTAATAGTTCAAAAGTTTGAATATGATTATGTGGAAAATGTTTTTGGAGTATCTTAATTATGCAAAGGATAACATCTGAAATAATTTATGGGAATCTTATTAAAGAAAAATATGATATAGCTTTGGTTATATTGTTTTCATAGTATACTTTCCTGTACTTTTTTAATAAGGTCACTATAACACTGCTTTGGAAGCTGCACCACAAGCCTTACAAGGTTCAAAGTGTTCTAGATATAAAATTATGCATTCATACCCTATGCACAACATCCACAATCATTCAGCAGCCTCTAAAATATTTAGACATGTATGGTTCGCAGGAAATTGTAAATATATTTGGCTGAACAAATAGCCTGTTTTATCATGATTTCCAACAGTAGAAATTTTCCTATGACTTTCATTGAATCTTCTGTCCACATGGAAATTTGCCAAATTTGTGGGATTGTGGGGTAAGAATGTCAAGTCTATACAGGTATTGTTGCCCATGCCTTAACTTCAGTTGTCATGTACTCAAATAAGGGTTTAACAATATATTCTTGGATGAAGAACCACAGCTTTAAATTTTTATACTTGTTAGAAACAAGTAACAACAGTTATGCAAGCAGTAAATGAAGGACAACATTTTGGCATAATCACAATATGCTGTAGACACCATGGATTTAAGGCTGTAATAGAGTAAATAAGACATTTGTCTTTTCATTTTTGTTTGTTTGTTCAGAAGTGGTTTACCACTGCCACAGGCATAATTTTCATCTACTAATCATCTGAATTCCAGAAATTGAAGAAGTATATAGAATGTCCTTGGGATGGATTTTTAAGGGTCTATAAATGTCTCTGAGCTAAACAAGATTGTAACTCTAGAAGGATCCCAGAAATTGGTAGCAACACTTACATATCCCTCCCTCCTGTTGTCCAATGTACTTAACTGAATCTCTAACTTGGGTAAGTGGATAATAGTCAATCCAGCTTTGCTTAAAGATACATGAAATCATTGTTAACAATAATGTTATACATTATCAGACACAAATACAAGTTTCATAACTAACCAATGATTGTGAAAATGACTGGGTTATATTAAATCACTTTCTAACTTATACAATTCAGAATATAAAATGACTGCTCTTCTTACATGAGCATTAACTTTACAGTTGCCAGAAGTAACAATCCAGCAATATCCTTAAGCAATCTTTCTGTTCTCTTCTATTTTTGTCCATTTTGTCTTCTACTTTTATCCATTTATAGTTTGCTTTCTTTTTGTCCAGTTCTACTAAGTGTTTATTTGTTTATCCTGTAAAGCTGTATTGGCTGTTTGAAGAATATAAATAATAATAGCTAAAACAGTTAAATAATTCCAGATCTTGAAGGACAAATTCAGCTTCTTAAGATGATAAATTTAGTTTTCAGCACATAGAATGAAATAATTTGAGACTGCTTCCCTCAATGTTAGGAAAGTAAGTTACTAAATTAGAATTTATATATAACATTGTACTCAGATTTAGCCACATGCAGCAAGCCAAATACATCGTCTCCTTCCTATTCTCCAGAGCAGTGTCTCTTAAGCCCTCGGAAAATCATACATAGAAGTATTGTGAGGTACTTTTAAATATAATTTTGAAAACTATACTAAACAGATCAATAATAGAAAAACCTAACACACAAATACAAAAAGAAAAAACTGTTAAAAAGTATGGGAGAAAGGAACAAAATCTCCCCCCAAAGGATGATAATGATAGCAATAGCAATAGCATTTAGACTTATAGTGCTTCACAGTGCTTTACAGCCCTCTCTAAGCAGTTTACAGAGTCAGCATATTGACCTCAACAATTTAGGTTCTCATTTTACCTACCTCAGAAGGATGGAAGGCTGAGTCAACCTTGAGCCAGGTGAGATCTGAACTGCCAAATTGCAGGCAGCCAGCAGTAAGCAGAAGTAGCCTGCAGAACTGCACTCTAACCACTACACCACCATGATGATGATGATGATGATGATAATGATGATGATGATGATAATGGTTGCATGGCATTGCTACAGTAATCAGGAGACCATAATGCTATTGCAGAGTAGTAGTTGGCTTGCCAGGATACCAGCACTGTGATATGACAACTTTGCACGCTTCCCAAGGTGTGTCGTTGGAGGGCAAGCTGGCTTTGCATCAGAGAGAAAGACAAGCAGCTCTTCCTGCCGAATCACTCAAGGTCCCCACCCTTCCCAGAACTGCCTCATAAATGAGCAGTGCAATCAGGAAGCCATCAGGAATTAGATTGTCTGCAAAGAGCACCAGCTCATCTCCTCACCAAAGTGGTACCAATCTATCTACTTGAATAGGATATTCTTTTCAACCTGTTAAGGCTGAGGTGAGTAACAGTAACTCATCCTGCTGCATAGTGCTTGGTCTCGAACCACCAGAGCTGAGACCATTTCCAGTGTCATTAATCCATTGAGCCACAGCCTCTTCCCAGAAGGAGATAGTAAGAAAAAAAATACTTCCCCTTCGACCCCAACATATATTCAACATTAACATTTATCACTATTTTGCTAAAATGCAATTAAATATATCTTTTTACATGTCACTCCATTTTCTATAAACTCATCTTTAAATCTTCAGTTCTCCCTATTAATCAGCAAAGGTGTAGTAAAATCAATAGAAATGACAACATAATGTCCTTTAATCCAAATTCCCTCCTCTCTTTTTAACAATATTTAACAATTGAATATTGCAAAAAATTAAAACTATTAAGCATTACCAGAAACAATAACCCTTAATTAGATAACAAAAATGATGATGTAAATATTGCAAACTAATCCATTACACACAGATAAACATTTCAAACTGATCTAATCAAGATAACCATTAAGGATCACCAGAGATAACAAGTTATAATTTAACCATAATCAAATAAACCAATTTTGTATCTTTTTCTTCTTTCTCTAGCCATCCTTAAATTCCATAGATAGAATTCTGACTCCTGTTTCCTTCTACTATCTTTGCTTCCTCTCTTAAAATTCTTTATCCCAGTCTATTTGGAATTTCCCTTAGACCTCATATTTTAGTTGAAAAGGGCAGTTTACACTGCTTTTTGCATACATTATTTGTATGAGATTTTTAATTTAAAATGAATATCCATTTCATAAATCCAACATTCCTATCTCTTTCTTATAGGTTATAGTCTTTAATTGCATCTTAAAGTACATTTCAGTTATCTTCAAAATAACTTGTTCATTTTCAGTAAGACCTTTTAGTTCCCGTATGGAATTAAAAGTTTGAGCATTTCACAGACCCAAAGATCAAATGTTTCCTTTAAAGTAGCCATCTTTTGCTCTAGTAATTGATCTTCAAAGCCTTGTTTTGAGTTAGAAATGTAAACCAGAAAGATTTTTCCCATATGAGAGAATTTTCCTAATTAACTTCAAAATCTTTATTTAAATAAATTTCATTCAAAACGTTAGCATTTAAAAACTTTCCAAAAAAGAACTGTATAATCATCCTTTTTGTTTTATCCTGTAAAAATTTTCAAAAAATAAATATCTTCCAAATCTGGAAACACATTTTTTCTTTTTTTAAAAAGATTGAAGAAAAATTTATCCAGCAACTGGTAAACTTGTAGTTCTGAAAGTTTTTCAATATAATAATAATAATAATAATAATAATAATAATAATAATAATAATGATGATGATGATGATGCGGTTCTCTGACATAATGTATTTCTGCCACTTCTGAGGTTGTTCAGCTTCTAGTAGCCCTGCAGGCTCAGGCCCTGGTTGTTCAGCTATGGGACTCATGGCCTGTATCCCACTTGTTGATGGATGCCCAGTGTTAAGTTTGCATGAAGAGTCAGACGCGGAGTGCTTCAGTGAAGAGTTTATTAGTGACTACAGCTCATAACAGACCCGATCTGGCTGGGCTGCGGCTGCTACTTATAGCCAGCAGCCACAGATGCCAGCCAATCAAAGTGTAGGATTTTCCCGCACTTTTTAAACCAATCATTTCTGACATTTTACAAGAACAGTTCTAACAGTTTTCTTCCTTGACTTTTAACCCCGCTTTCTTGAATCTGGTAAGGACTTTTCTGAGTCTCTTGTAATTGAGTGTCATTTTCAGCAGAGATTAACACATCATCAAAGTAAGGCACTACCACTGGCAGTCCTTGGAGCATCCTTTCCATAAGGCTTTGGAAGATGCCTGGTGCCATGCTTACTCCAAACTGTAACCTTTTCCATTTGAAGGCACCTCTATGAGTCACAATGGTTTGGGCCTCTGCAGTGGCATCATCAACTGTTAGTTGTTGATATGCCTGGGCCAGATCCAATTTGGCAAAGACTGTACCCCTGCCAAGTGAATGTAATAAATGATGCACTACTGGAACTGGATATGCGCTCTGTTGAAGCACATGGTTCAATGTCCCCTTATAGTCCCCACAGATTCTTACTGACCCATCAGTCTTGACTGGTGTGACTATGGGTGTCTCCCATCTGGAGTGGTCAGTGGGCTCTAAAACTCCTTGAGCTATTAGTTTATCTAATTGTGCATCAATTTTTTCCTTTAAGGCAAATGGGACCCTTCTGGGCTTTAAACGAATTGGGGGCACCTTGGGATCTAGGTTGAAAGTGATAGGGGTCCCCATATACTTGCCCAATCGTCGCTGAAGACCTCTGGAAACTCAGACTTCAAGGCCTCCTCCCATTCAGAGTTGCTCACGTGATTGATGCCAGTCACCTCGATGCCTAGTGGATTGAACCACTCAAGTCCCAGCAAGCTTGGGCGATCCTTGTCCACGATGGTCAGAGGCAAACGCTTGGTGTGGCCTTTGAACTTCACGTTGAATTCTCTTGTTCCAACTACTGGGATCTTGTTCCCTTGGTAGTCTTTAAGAGTCAGTGCTTGCTTCTGGAAATGTTTCTTCTGAATGTTTGGGAGTAGTCTGTGAATAGTGTCCCATGACACCATAGATAAATAGGAGCCTGAGTCCACTTCCATTTGGCAAGGCCTTCCTTCAATTAGTACCTTCACATGTACTTTTCTGCTTCTTAAGGGTGAAGAATGACCAATGGTGACTGTTTGATGAGTTTCATTCTCCCCATTTGCTTCTGTGTTGCGCCCCATTTTCTCACTGAAGTTGTTAGGCTTGAATTCTTTGTCAGGAAACTTTCTTCTGTGGGGTGGAGTTCTGGATGATTTGCAGACTCTTGCTAGGTGACCTCTTTTTTCACAACGAAGGCAGATGGTATCAAGAAACTTGAATTCAGTGCGGGGGTGGCTTCCCCCACAACCTCTGCAGTAAAAATCTTGCCTCTTTCTTCCCAGGTCTTTCTTTTTCTTTTCCATTCTGAGTCTATAAATTCCTTCCTCCACCTCACTACAGTCTGACTCAGAATCTATTTGCTCGCAATGAGTTGTTGTGGACTTTTCCACATCAGGATGGCTTGAGGCCTTGTTAATTTTCTTCATGGCTGCTGCTGAGGACTTGGTGGCTTCTGCTGAGGAGGCCTCTTCTATGGCTTCCTTCAATGTGATCTTAGGTTTTAATAATAATTTGCTCTGAAGCACCTTGTCTTTGAGGCCTAGAACAAATCGATCGCGCATGGCCTCTTCCAAGTTGTTAAACTCACATGCACCCCTAATGTCTCTTAAACTTGCCATGAAATCATTAACGTTTTCACTTTCCCCTTGATCCTGACGGTAAAACTCGTGTCTCTTAATGAGGCACGATACTTGTGGGGCGTAATGGGCTCTTAAAAGCTTTTCTAAATCAGGCCATTCCATTACCTTCATGTCTGCAGCTCCCACCAATGCCTTCGCCATCTTGAAAACTGCCGGACCACAGTGCGTGAGAAAGACCGCCTCTTCCGCCTCGGAAATGTCGGCAAGATCGTTTCCTTCCAGATACATTTGGAAATGATCTGCATACGTCTCCCAGTCTTCTGCCGTCGGATCGAACGGGCTGGGGGTGTTCAGCACAGCCATCTCTCTCAGCTTGTTTTCTGCATCGTCTTCTCTTCAGGAAGGATCCACCCACGTCACCAGTGTTAAGTTTGCATGAAGAGTCAGACGCGGTGTGCTTCAGTGAACAATTTATTAGTGACTACAGCTCATAACAGACCCGATCTGGCTGGGCTACGGCTGCTACTTATAGCCAGCAGCCGCAGTTGCCAGCCAATCAGAGTGCAGGATTTTCCCGCACTTTTTAAACCAATCATTTCTGACATTTTACAAGAACAGTTCAAACTAAACCAATGACATTCAAACCTGCATACATAACACCCAGGTTCCCCAACATCCGACGTGGTCCTTGTTAACCTGGGCAATGACCGAGCCAGTATAGTCTTCATTCGGTTGTGTTTCACCATGATTCATTGCATGGGTTGTTGGGTGCCCTCAGTTCTGCTCCTTGGCCGAGCCTCTCTGACTGTTGGACCTGCTTGTAGTTTGCACTACCGCCAGCACAGCTCTCAGCTTCATTGGAGCAGTCAAGCCCCCTGCCACATCAAGGTGGGACCAGATATTTTGCAAGAGCAGGATCAGCATGTGCCTGAAGTCATCATTGAAACACCAGGAGTACTCAATGCCAGGCAGCAAGAACTGAAAGCTAAAATCTTGGCACATGCTGCATCAAATGCAGAAAGAAGAAGGCTTCCAAAATTGAAGACAGTGCCTAGAAAACATTTGGCACCATTGATGATAGATGCGAATTATGCACTTGCAGCAGTCCAGATAACATCAATTGCACAAACAAATCAGCTTGCCTACAGTACAGCAGTCATAGTAACCAAAGAACTGGGATTCAACAGCCGCAGCCCCTAGAAAATCGACTGGAAACCCACAGTAGAAAATCAGGTTGGAGTTGAAAACCAAGAGCCTGTGAGCAGATGCAAGCAACTTGAAGAATTTTCAGGAGAAAAAGCTGAAGAACAGCAAGATCAAGAAGCATCTGATAAAAAATATGGGCTCAGCACAAGAAAATTGATGAAGTATGGAAATTGTGAAGCAGCAGATAACAGCAACAGCAAGAAAAATTGAAAGATACAAAGTCAGAGTCATCCAGTACAAACAAAATCAATTGTTCCAATTAGACCAAAGACAGTTCTATCAGAGTCTGAATCAGACGGGGGATACAAAAATTGAAAAATCTGAGAAAACAGCAACTACTCAGTTTTGGAAAGACCTGTGGGAGAATGAGAAATGTTACAACAAAAATGGGTGGATCAGAGACTTTGAGACAAAATTCTCCAAGAATAAAATGAACCAACTGGAAATAACTACTGAAATAATAAGCAACAGAGTGAAAAAAGGTCAAGAACTGGTCATCGCCTGGCAATGATCAACTGCATGGTTTTCGGTTCAAATACCTGACCAGCCTGCACAAAAAAATGGCTGAACAATTCAATGAGATGCTGCAGACAAGAAACATCAGTGAATGGTAAATAGCTGGGAAAACCTACTTGATACAGAAGGATCCAGCAAAAGAGGCAACACCTGCAAATTATAGGCCAATAATGTGTCTGCCAACCATGTTCAAGCTGCTGACTGGCATCATAGCTGACAGGATCTAGGACTACGTAGAAGCAAATAACATCTTGCCAGTAGAGCAGAAAGGAAACAAACGAGGAAGCAGAGGCACAAAAGATCAGCTCCTGATCGACAAAATGATTCTAGAGAACTAGAGTTGAAAACAAATCTGTATATAACTTGGATTGACTACAAGAAAGCATTTGATTCACTGCCACACAGCTGGATCATCAAGTGCCTGGATGTCATTGGAATATGCAAGTGCATTGGTACTTTCACTGCAAATGTGATGAGGCACTGGAAAACAGAACCGTTTATTGGAAGTGAAAGCTATGGACTGGTCAACATCAAAAGAGGGATTTTCCAGGGTGATTCTTTGTCACCTCTGCTGTTCATTATCGCCATGACCCCCCTGTCAACAATTTTACAGAAAACTAACCTGGGTTATCAAACTGCTAAAAATTCACAGAAAATCACTCACCTGCTGTACATGGATGATCTGAAGTTATACAGAAAATCAGAAATCAAAATCCAGTCACTGACCAATACAGTTCGAATTTTCAGCATTAACATCAGCATGGAGTTCAGCCTGGACAAATGAGCCACAGTGGCACTGAAGAAAGGGAAGATTGTAGAAAGTGATGGAATCAAAATGCCCAATGGACAAACCATCAAGTGCCACCAACCCGAAGCCTACAAATACCTGGGCATACTGCAGCTGGACAATATCAAGCACGAGCAAGTAAAAAATGTGGTCAGCAAAGAATACACACAAAGGGTCAGAAAACTTCTAAAAAGCAAACTGAATGGCGGTAACACCATCAAGGCTATAAATACCTGGGCCATACCCATCATCAGATATACTGCTGGGATCATAAACTTGAACACAGGCAGAGCTGGACAGCCTGGATAGGAAAACAAGAAAACTGATGACCATACACTATGTGCTGCACCCACGTAGTGACGTTGACAGGCTATATTTGGCCAGAAAAGCAGGCTGAACAGGACTTTTGCAAGTGAAGCAGACAGTCGAAGAAGAGAAGCATGCTCTGGCAGTGTTGAACCAGCTTTGATGGAGGTCAACAGCAGGAAAACAGCAATGCAAACTCGGGCTGACAGCTGGTGTAACAAAGCACTGCATGGACAGTTCCTTGAAAAGATCCAAGGAAAAGTAGATAAGGAAAAGACCTGGTTATGGCTGACCAACGGAACACTGAAGAAAGAGACAGAAGGCCTGATTCTTGCAGCCCAAGAACAAGCCATCAGAACGAATGCAATCAAAGCCAGAATAGAAAAATCTGCTGATGACCCCAAATGCAGACTCTGCAAAGAAGTGGATGAAACCATTGAGCACATACTGAGCTGTTGTAAGACAATTGCTCAGACTGACTACAAACAACATCACAACACAATTGCTCAGACAGTCCACTGGAATTTGTGTCACAACTACCATCTGCCTGTAGCAAAGAACTGGTGGGATCATAAGCCTGAAAAAGTGGTCAAAAATGAGCATGCAAAACTACTGTGGGACTTTCCAATACAGACTGATAAAATTTGGGAACACAACACCCCGGATATCACGATTGTGGAGAAGAAAAAAGTGTGGATCGTTGACATTGCCATAGCTGGTGACAGCAGAATGGATGAGAAACAACTTGAAAAAATCACCAGATATCAGGAGTTGACAATCGAATTGCAGAGACTCTGGCATAAACCAGTGCAGGTGGTTCCAGTGGTACTTGGCACACTGGGTGCTGTGCCTAAAGACCTAGGCAAGCACTTCAAAACAATTGGCTGACAAAATCACCATTGGTCAGCTGCAGAAGGCCACCTTACTGGGATCTGCTTGCATAATCCACCAATACATCACGCAGTCCTAAACGTTTGGGAAGTGTTCTACTAGTGTTTTGTGATATGAAACCCAGCATAGTCATCTCATTTGTTGTGTACACTGTTGTATTTTGTATATAATAATAATAATATAATAATAATAATAATAATAATAATAATAATAATAATAATAATAAAATGACAGATTAAATGGATGGAAAACCAAAGCTTTGTGTGGGCAGCACTTGAAAACATTGAAGGAAAATGTGATAACAACTTGACATGGGCATGGCTTAAGAGAGGAACCATCAAGAAAGAAATGGGAGGTTTAATACTTGCTGCTCAAGAACAAGCACTATTAGTACCAGAAACTCTCAGATTCTGGTTTTCCCATATGTGCCAGTATAACTATTCTAATAAAAGGAAACTTTGAGAAAATGCCTCTCAGAGTTTTTAATTGGAGTTGGGTTTTTCTGGAACCCTGACAACTTGTACATTTTTGAAAGCAAATATGCAAAAATGGAAAACAGTTCAAACAGCAAATGGGGAGAACATTGGTGGAGTCAACATCAGATGAGGAATCTTCCAGGGGGACTCACTTTCACCACTACTGTTCAACATTGCATTAACTCCTCTGACAATAATCCTACGAAACACAAAACTGGGATATCAAATCTCAAGCCAACATGGCAAGATAAACCATCTACTATACATCGATGACTTAAAAATGTAGGCAAGAAGCCCCACTGATCTTAAATCAATACTTAACACAGTTCATCAAAATGAACTTTGGACTTGAAAATGTGCTATATTATCCATGCAGCGAGGAAAAATGGGGAAAAAAAGGAATAGAACTGGGAAATGGAAGCATAGTGAAAGCATTAGCAAAGGATGATGGTTACCAATACCTAGGCATATTGGAAGCAGATAACATCTGGAATGGAAAAGTCAAAGAGTCAATGCAAAAAGAATACATCAGGAGGCTCCAAAATATTAAAATCAAAGCTGGATGCTGGAAACATAATTAAAGCCATTAATATATGGGCAGTTCCAGTGATACGCTACTCAGCTGGAATCATCAACTGGACTTTGGCTGAACTGGAAAACTTGGACCGGAAAATGCACAAACTTTTGAATATGTACCATGCTTTACATCCATGAAGTGACATCGACAGGTTGTACCAGCCAAGAAAAATAGGGGGCAGAGGGCTATTGCAAATCCATCAAACTGTAGAAGAAGAAAACAGAAGTTTGAATGATTATGTCAACCAAAGTACAGAAAAATTGCTGCAGACTGTGAAAACGGAGAACATTATAAAACAACAGAAACAAAGGCAGAATATAAGGAAAACAGCTGGATGACAGATTAAATGGATGGAAAACCAAAGTTTGCATGGATAGCACTTGAAAAACATTGAAGGAAAATGCGATGACAACTTGACATGGGCATAGCTTAAGATGGGAACCATCAAGAAAGAAACGAAGGTTTAATACTTGTTGCTCAAGAACAAGCGCTACAAACTAATGCCATGAAAGCGAAAATACAAAAAAAACACTGACAATCCAAACTGCTGACTTTGCAACAACAAAGTTGAAACTGTTTTACATTTAATATGTGAATGCAGCAAAATTGCACAAACTGATTGCAAAGCTAGAGTTGCTACATTAATCCACTGGGCATTATGTAAAAAATATGACTTACCTGAAAAGTCATGGGAACATAAAGAGGAAAAAGTTATTGAAAATGAGAAGGTGAAGATCTTGTGGGACTTTTGAATACAGATGGATTGTCATTTGGAACATAATACAGTGTACAATTTATTGATATTGTGATACCAGGAGACGTCAGAGTTGAAGAAAAGAACTGGAAAAAAATCACAAAGTATCGCAACCTGGCCATCGAAACTATGCAATTATGGATGAGCATTGTGTAGTAATGATGTAGAAGAAAAAATGAACACAGCAGTCCAGTGAGATGGTGCCAGAGTAACTGTACTGTTCAGACATAGTTGTCATAATGTAAGACAACAGACCTTATTCTGGAAAAAAAATTAAAATAAAAAAAATTGCATCTAATGTATGACAACTCCATGAACTAAGGATCATTGCTGTGATGCTTTTACCTGTGTGGACTTGTTTTTTTGACTGGGTGTCATTGAAAAAGGTGCAAAGACTGGATAACATAGTTATAATGTCATGTTTTAACTTCAAGATCCTACATCCCAAATTAAAATCCATTAGCACCGCAATATTTAATTACAAATACAATTATTTTAATAGAGCTTTGAATGAGTCATTCTTTTTATTTAGACATAGAGAAAGTATTTTAGTAAAAATGTACCATCATGAAATATAGGAGATGTAGCTTATTTTAAAAATATTTCATTATTATAGCAAGGGTTGCATCTGCCAATTTCAATATTCAATAGCAAACAGACATTTGAATTAATGCCTTTTTTTATTAAACTAAATATGTGTGCATCAATCAAAATCAAAATATTATTCTTTTCATAAAAAGAAAACACCATTATTTCTAATCTTTCTTCTGAACCTAATACAGAGGTATGTTGAATAATGATATGTCAGTACATAGATAATTCTAAGGTTTGTAGCCAAATAGAGATGAATTTCATTTATCTAATCAAGGTAAACTAAGGTTTTGTTTTAGTAATACTGTTCTGAATACCGGCACAATAATATCAAAATACATGTGTTTCTCTTCACTGTATTCAGAAATGCTATACTCTGTAGATATTTGAAGTGACATGTTTTAATTTTTTACAACGTATATGTCAGATATAACAACCCACTGCTCTTTCCTAGATGGTTACATATTTGAAAATTTTGAAAGAAATGGTAAGTTACCAGAAGATTGAAAAAGCACACAACAGTGTAACTATTAAGAAAGGAGAAGACAGAGGACAGGAAATAATACGTTACTAATTTATTTGATTTATTTGATTTGTCAATTGCTTACAAGATAATAAGTATAAGGATAAACATAGTTGAATGAATACATGAAATGAATACATATAAGGAAAATAAAAGAAATAATAGGACAGGGACGGTAGGCACATTGGTGCGCTTATGCACTACAGACCTCTTAGGAAAGGGGTGAGGTCAATAGTAGAAAGTCTAAGGTTAAAGTTTTTGGGGTTTGGAGAAGAAACCACAGTCAGGTAGAGTTTAATAGAGTTTAAATATAAATTATTTAATATAATTTAATATCTGTACTGGTTAATGTACTGCAACAGCAGGATGTCTGCAACATATTGAGGAGAATGGTGGATCAAAGGAATGCTGCAGTTGTCATCATCAGCATCCACAAAGCACACATCATAAGATAAATCTCTGACTTGCATGCATCATTAGGACAGGTATGGAAAAGTGGGGTTTATGCCAGGCCTAGCCCAAGAATGGGTTACACAATCCAGCCAAAGTTTGGTTCTTTATTTGCTGATATATATGAAGAATCTTTCCAGACTAAATTTGTATTACACTAACCTATTGGATATACCCTGGGAAATTCTAGAGTTTGCTATCCTAAGTCTATTCCTCTTCTCAGAAGCCAGCTCCAGACTGTCTCAGCCAGTCTCCTTGGGTTTTGTTCTCTCCTTCCTGGGAACTTGCTCCATGACTGTAATTCATCACATCACCTCTCCCTTTGTAGGCACATTGCATTAGTTTGCCTTGTAATATCACACTACCTGTTTTCCTTTATTGTTGTCATTGTTGTTACCTCAGGATTTGTTATAATGTACCTTGGTCTCAGTGAAATATTTTGTGAGGTAACAGATAACAGGTAACAGATAATCAGAGTTGGAAGGGACCTTGTAGGTCATCTAGTCCAACCCCCGCCCAAGCGGGAGACCCTACACCATTTTTGACAAATGGCAGTCCAATCTCTTGTTGAAAGTCTCAAGTGATGGCGCTCCCACAACTTCTGAGGGCAAGCTGTCCCACTGGTTGATTGTTCTCACTGTCAGAAAGTTTCTCCTTATTTCCAGGTTAAATCTCTCCTTGTT
Source organism: Naja naja (assembly GCA_009733165.1). Lineage (NCBI taxonomy): Eukaryota > Metazoa > Chordata > Lepidosauria > Squamata > Elapidae > Naja > Naja naja. The sequence goes on from CM019152.1 coordinate 10,789,471, forward strand.
CAGTTTCCATCCATTATTCCTTGTCTGGCCTACAGGTGCTTTAGAAAATAGCTTGACCCCTTCCTCTCTATGGCAGCCCTTTAAATATTGGAAGACTGCTATCATGTCTCCCCTGGTCCTTCTCTTCCCTAGACTAGCCAAGCCCAGTTCCTGTAACCGTTCTTCATATGTTTTAGTCTCCAGTCCCCTAATCATCCTGGTTGCTCTTCTCTGTACTTTTTCTAGAGTCTCAACTTCTTTTTTGAAATGTGGTGAACAAAACTGGATGCAGTACTCTAGGTGTGGTCTTACTAAGGCTTTAGAAAGTGTAATTAGTAGCTCCCTTGATCTTGATTGTATCCCTCTGTTAATACAACTTAGGATTGCATTAGCTTTTTTAGCTGCTGCTGCACACTGCTGGCTCATATTTAGCTGGTTGTCCACTAAGACTCCAAGATCCCTTTCACAGTTACTGCTATTGAGCCTGGCTTCACCCAGTCTATATGTGTACTTTTGGTTTTTCTTGCCTAAGTGTAGGACTTTACTTTTCTCTATGCTAAATTTCATTTTGTTAGATACGGCCCAGTGTTCCAGTCTGTTAAGATCCATTTGGAGCCTTGAGCCTATCTTCTTGGGTGTTAGCTATTCCTGCCAGCTTAGTATCATCTGCAAATTTGGTAAGTTCCCCTTTTATTCCCTCATCTAAGTTGTTAATGAAGATATTGAAAAGTACTGGGCCTAAGACGGAACCTTGTGGCACCCCACTGCTTACTTCCTCCATGTAGACTTAGACCCATTAAGGACTACTAGTTGAGTATGGTTTGTCAGCCAGTTGCGAGTCCATCTAGTGGTGGTGCTATCTATTCCACTTTTTTCTATCTTACTAAGAAGTAGGTTGTGGTCTACTTTGTTTAATGCCTTGCTGAAATCTAAATATATTATGTCCACAATATTTTGCTGGTCTACTAATTTAGTCACTATGTTGAAGAATGAAATAAAATTGGTTTGGCATGATCTGTTTTTAACAAACCTGTGGTGACTGCTAGTTATTACTTTACTTGTTTCTAGATGTTGGCAGATCTGTTTTTTTTATTATCTTTTCCAGTATCTTCCAGGTATTGATGTTAGGCTGATTGGTCTATAGTTTCCTGGTCTTTTTTTTTCCTTTTTTGAAGATGGGAACCACATCAGCTCTTTTCCAGTCCTCTGGTAGTTCTCCAGTGCTCCAGGATTTTTGAAAGATATGGTGCAGTGGTTCTGAGCTGACCTCTGCCAGCTCCTTTAAAACTCTGGGATGTAATCCATCAGGCCCTGGTGATTTGTGTTCATCAAAATCAGACAGGTGTTCTCTTACTATTTTTTTTGCTTATTTTAACTTTTATTTCTGGTCTGTCTTTTACAGTTATGTTTTTGGTGGGTTGAGCTATAGTTTCTTTTGCATGAAGACCGATGCAAAGAATGAGTTAAGCTTTCTCTCTGTTGCCTGTTACTTCCTTGCGTCTTCTTTCTTTAGTGGACCGACTGTTTCCTTGATTTTTTTCTTGTTATTTATAGTTGGAAGAAACTTTTGTTATTATCTTTGACTTTTGTTGCAAATCTTTGTTCGTTCTGAGCCTTTGCTATCCTGACTTCATCTGTGCAGATTCTGGCTATCTGCTGATATTCTGCCTTAGTTGTATGTCCTTTTTTCCATTTTTTTGTACTTGTCCTTTGTTCTTTCAAATTGCCAGAGAGATCTTTGTGCAGCCATGTTAATTTCATCTTGGATTTCTTGTTTTTCTTTCTCAGTGGTATTGTGCTGGTCTGGGCTTCTATGATCATATTTTTCAGAGTTTCCCAAGATTCTTGAGTTGTTTTCCCCTTTAGGATTTTCATCCATGGAATCTTTCCCAAGTTCTCTCTGAGTTTATTAAAATCAGCTCTTTTAAGATCCAAGACTCTGGTGTCATTATATTCTATTGCTTGTGTTTGTGTTATGTTGAATTCTAGTATGACATGGTCACTCTCACCTAAGGTCCTGCAGTTTCAACTCCCTCTATCATTTCTTCTCTGTAAGAATTAAGTCCAGTATGGCTCCCTCTAGTTTCACCCTCTACCTTTTGGACAACAAAGTTGTCAGCTAGGTTGGTTAGGAACTTATTTGATTTCTCATTTGGTGCAGAATTAGTTTTCCAAGGTCTCACATTATATCCATGTGATCAAGCTATATAAATATATAAATATAAATGATAGTATGGTCTGTGTGTATTTGTTATCATTTGAACGATACTTCTAAAACAGTCAGGATCTTAAAGGGAATAAGGATCCTGAAGCCAATATGATTCAACATTTTTCCATTTAAAACAAGGGATTTTACAAAACAAAACAAACATAAACAAAATGGAGGTGTCAAAGAAAACAAATTTGGTTAGTAACAAGGAAAAGCAAAAGTACAAACGGACACCAATCATTCTTGCCAAAGGCTTGGCCAAAGCATTATGTCTTTATAACCCTTCAAAATACCAGTAGGGCTGGGGGCTGTTTGACTCTGCAGAGGGTCCTAGTAGATGGTCATGTTTTATCAATGGAATTCAGAGTTTGCCAACCCTATCAAAGTGGCTAGACAGATACTATGGCAGATATTTGTTCTTCCTTGAGATGGCAGAAAATGGTGGGAAATTTGGTTTCTGGTTGGTCTCTTTGCTTCTATTTCAAGTCAATGCAATCATCTGATTTCTTTCCAAGGTAATAGGTGACAATGTGACTTTACCCCTTAAACAATATGAGAATACATTTGCACATATTATCTAAAGGGTAGGATTTGTATAAAATGACACTTTAAGCTTATCTCACACTTGAATTGACATGAAGAAGCAGAATCATGGGAACATGGCAAAAACCCTTATTGCCAAGATATATTTGTTAAAGTGTAGAAAGGCCTTTACAGAAGAACTTAGGTGTTTTAAAAGAACACAGAAGAGAAGAAAGGTATTTTTAATTAAAGTGATAAATTATCAGCAAGTAAACTTATACTTTAGCACAGAAAATAGTAGACAGAGAAGAATCAAGACTTGTTCAGCTGAAACTAGTCAAATAGTTTCTTCTTGTTGGTATTAGATTTACATTAATTCCAGTAGAAACTAAAAATTATGCAGGACAGTTTTAAACCCTTCCCAGTTCTACAATTATGAAGTCCCCACATAAAATATTCAGGAAGTGCCATAAATTTGTTCAACCAGGTTATGGGCTCAAGAGAGGACAAAATATACTCTGGAAAGCATTTTAGACTAGTTCAGCTACTCTTATCTGAATGACCAATGAGCTGTTCATTTTTTTAAAGGTATTTTTTATAATGGTACAATATATATGTATGTATGTATGTATGTATGTATGTATGTATGTATGTATGTATATATGCAGGTCTTGGTGTATTCGGGTCTTATCCCATGTAAGATTTTAAAATCTTACACGGGATAAGACCTGAATACACCAAGACCTGCATACCTTTACCTGTGAAAATCTACGAAAACACACACACACACACACACACACACATATATATATATGTATAATATTTTATAATGGTATTATTTTATAATGGTATAATGTTTTTTTATAATGGTACCCAGTTGTAATAAAGACATTTTATGTAATTGTAAAAAAAAAGGATATATTTTCCAGTAATGCATAAATGAACTGTTCACATTCCTTGGATCTGGTAAAATAACTACTACTAGAAATAGTTAATGTTAGGCTATTCACATATTTGTCTTTATTATGTAAAAACATAACTTTTACTATATATTATTTGAACAAGTCTATGGTAGGTAAACTGCAGCCCAGTGCACATTTACCTGGATGGCAATGAAACTTCATTGTGAGTACACAAGTGTTGGATTTATAGTTTATTTGAAGACATTGTATTAAGACATGTTGAAAGAATACGTGCATAAATATATATTTTGAGTTGTTGCATTACATTTATACATCACACAAACTTAAATAAATTATTTCCTAGCTTGTCTAAACATATTTTAAAAATGTCAATAACATTCTTCAAACAAAGACATTTTAAAGGGATCCTGCATCAAATGGCAAGGGAAAAGAAGTTCCTGTAACAACTGCAAAAGCCAAATTCTATGGACAACTGAATCATTTCTAACTCCTTGGATCAATCTTTTATCTATCTGGGAAATGTATCTGCACAGAATGTTGCAATTGCTTCAACATGTGTTGATTAAACTTCCAGGACACTGTGAACTTAGATTGTTTTCCCTGATCACTGATCTTAATACTAAAGATAGTGCCATATTCCTATTTCCATTTTATTTTTCTAAATATTCTATGCCTTGAGGCTATTTCCAGAAGGCTAGCCATAAACTCTTGATTCTGAGAAAGGAAAAATATGCTGTACTGACTGTAAAGATGCCAAACAGAAATAAGGGAAAAGGTGCTTTATTGAGATGTAATGTTTTATTTATTTAACTTTTATATTTTCCTCCACCACATATACTTATTATCACCAACTTCTGCTCTTTATCCTTTTACTCACTGAAAAATGATGGTCTGGCCAGGAATCAAAGAAGAACAGGACAACAAAAACACAGAGAAAGAGAGAGAATCCTTGCAAATAAGTCATTTTTTAAGCTTAAAAATGTTACAATTAAAGACAACCTACCTGTCTCAGCCATCTCTAAACTAGCACAATCTTCTTTTCCTACCTTTTAAAAAAAGAAATGTTTCACTTTTTGCATAAGAAGTTAAAACACACCCTTTCTTTCACAGGGCACAATATTCACATTAACTCCAGGGACTCAAATTAAGGCTTCATCTTAGTAATGCATACAACTATAAACATTAATTTAATCATGTAACAGCTAAACTAGAATTCATTATGAGTTTTGGGCTATTTCTTATAAGTTTTCTTATCAAGGTATAGTATTTGTATTAAGCATCACATTGATGCACAAATGACTGTGTCACATCTATGTACTGTTTCTTTATGTTTAATATTTGGATTTCTGTCTCTCACTTCTCTTTTTACCATATGCTGCTCCACCTATGTATAGCTGAAAATATTTGTTTCTCAGAACAAGTTCCATGAATCTGATTAAGTAAGCTATGATCTGGGAAAACCTAATTGATTATATATTTGTTAGTCTTCAAATTCTTGTTGCTTAAGGATGTAGCCTCAAGGGGGAAAAATCGGTAGGGGAATCGTGGAGCAGGATGAGTACAAATCATTTCAGACATTACCATTTAGGGAATTGTTTTTTTAATTTACTTTAACAAACATAGTTGATGCAGCCATTAATAATAAAGGATTTAAATGGTGATCTGAGATTTTAATAAAAGAGATGATACTTCAAAAGAAAGAAAGGGTTAAAAATTATTTCAAATCCCAATTGGGAAGAATAGTATCAAATTTATTAAGCAATTATTTGTTAGCAATTTTAAAATAAGGCCTGAAAGTAGATAACTTTGACCAAACTGTTGATTCTGGGACTTCTTGTATTATCATTAACATTTCGCTACAATAAATAATCTAACCTTAAAAGAGATCAAAATTCTGTCAACACTGCTGGATACCATTAAGAAAACAGATTTCACTTCAAGGGGTAATTTAAATGAAAAGAATCTAGAGATGTTACAAAAATAACACCTTTTAAGAATAAGATTTAGCTGTTTATAAGGACTATTAGAATGTATTTTCATCAAGTCATCTGACCCAAGATATAGTGAATTTATATTATATTTTGCAGCCAGAGTTCAAACCTTAGCAGCTATTGAGTACTGTTTGGAGGCTTGCTGTGTTATCTGATTCAGTAGGAAATACTATGTTCTCTTACCCAAAATGCTTACATTGATATTTCTCACTGAGTGGCTATTTCTCTCCCCCCCCGCCCCCACAAAAGAATGTAACAAGAAGCCTTTGTGCAGAGAATTATCAGAAACCAGAAGTTTATAAAGTTTTTGTTATATATGTAGGTTTGAATGTTATTGGTTTAGTTTGAATTGTTCTTGTAAAATGTCAAATAGGATTGGTTTAAAAGTGCGGGAAAACCCTGCACTCTGATTGGCTGGCAACTACGGCTGCTGGCTATAAGTAGCAGCCGAGCCCCAGCCAAGTTGGGTCCATTCGAGCTGTAGTCACCAAATAAACTCTTCACTGAAGCTCTTCACGTCTGACTCTTCATGCAGACTTAACACTGACGACGAGGATGGGATTCCCCTGAGGAGAAGGCAATGTGGAGACAAGCAGAAGAGCGAGATGGCTGTGCTGAACACCCCCCCCAGCCCCGTTCGATCCGGCGGCAGAAGACTGGGAATCGTATGCGGATCGCTTCCAAATGTATTTGGAAGGAAACGACCTTGCCGACATCTCTGAGAAGTGGAAGAGGGCGGTCTTCCTTACGCACTGCGGCCCAGCAGTCTTCAAGATGGCGAAGGCATTGGCGGGAGCTGCAGATGTGAAGGTAATGGAATGGCCTGATTTAGAAAAGCTTTTAAGAGCCCATTACGCCCCACAAGTATCGTGCCTCATTAAGAGACACGAGTTTTACCATCGGGATCAAGGGGAAAGTGAAAACATTAACGACTTCGTGGCAAGCTTAAGAGACATTGGGGGTGCATGCGAGTTTAACAGTTTGGAGGAGGCCATGCGTGATCGGTTTGTTCTAGGCCTCAAAGACAAGGTGCTTCAGAGCAAATTATTATTAAAACCTAAGATCACTTAAAGGAGCCATAAGAAGAGGCCTCCTCAGCAAGCCACTAAGTCCTCAGCAGCAGCCATGAAGAAAATTAACAAGGCCTCAAGCCATCCTGATGTGGAAAGGCCACAACAACTCATTGCGAGCAGATAGATTCTGAATCAGACTGTAGTGAGGTGGAGGAAGGAATTTATAGACTCAGAATGGAAAAGAAAAAGAAAGACCTGGGAAGAAAAGGCAAGACTTTTATTGCAGAGGTTGTGGGGGGCCACCCCCACACTGAATGCAAGTTTCTTGATACCATCTGCCTTGTGAAAAAGGAATCTAGCAAGAGTCTGCAAATCATCCAGAACTCCTCACACAGAAGAAAGTTTTGCATGACAAAGATTTCAAGCCCAACAACTTCAAGTGAGAAAATGGGCACAACTCAGAAGCATGGGAAGAATGAATCATTCAAACAGTCCACCATTGGTCATTCTTACCCTTAAGAAGCAGAAAAGAAACCATGTGAAGGTACTAATTGAAGGAAGGCCTTGCCAAATGGAAGTGGACTCAGGCTCCTATTTATCTATGGTGTCATGGGACACTATTCACAGGCTACTTCCCAACATTCAGAAGAAACATTTCCAAAGCAAGCACTGACTCTTAAAGACTACCAGGGAACAAGATTCCAGTAGTTGGAACAAGAGAATTCAACGTGAAGTTTAAAGGCCACACCAAAATTTTTGCCCCTGACCCATCGTGGACAAAGGATCGCCCAAGCTTGCTGGGACTTGAGTGGTTCAATCCACTAGGCATCGAGGTGACTGGCATCAATCACGTGAGCAACTCTGAATAGGAGGAAGCCTTGAAGTCTGAGTTTCCCGAGGTCCTTGCAACGAAAGGATTGGGAAAGTATATGGGGACCCCTATCACTTTCAACCTAGATCCCAGGGTGCC
>CM019152.1:10798077-10839422 GCA_009733165.1 Naja naja
TTTACAAAAGTTACAAAATCACTGTGATAGTGAGCCATCTGTGACATTTGTTGGGACATTTGTTATCAAGAGGGGACAAATGACAGTAAAGTAAGACAATAAGTACAAATACTTCCCATGCAAATTCTGAAGAAAGCAATTTCTGAAGAAAGTGGTAGGAACTAGTTATTTCAGGGCTATTATTTATTTTAATTGATCCCAGCTGGGCTTGGAAGATAGTCTGGCTCAACACTCTACAGTGCTTGCCAGCAATCTGTCATATATCATTGCTCACACTACTATGAACTTGGCACAAGGAGGTCAGTAACAGCAAAAACTAAACCTAAACCTACTCAGTATCCAGGCTTGCTTAAAAATGTAGACATGCTGCCAGCTGACTATTCACTTTTCAACTTTGTTTTAAGAGGCCCTGATTTCTTAGAACTGGGGGAGGATGGGCGGTTCAGCAATGAGATGTTCCACATGTGGAGCTATGGGCAGAGGAAGCTGCTGTGCAAATTTCCAGGCATCTGTTTTATTAAAGCTCAACTTATTGTGAATTAGACCTAGCAATAAGATTCAGCACATACCAATTGATAAAGGTGTGTTTTAGGAAGTTAGGCAATATCTCTCTCACCAAGTATGATCTTCAAGAATATCACAAATTGTTTTAGTAGATTTGTTTTAATTAAAATAATCAAAGGTTTTTGGCTATGCATTGGTAGCTTTTATATATTATGTTTGATGAACATTAAATACCACGGGACAACCTTTTAATAAGCTTGGAACAATTAATATGCATCCTAAGCAAAAATCATTAAGTAATGCCTCTTTATAGAACAGACAAAACGGTCCTAGAAAATTATGCTTCAGTTGTTAAGATGCACAGAAGGAAAATTTTCCATTAGTGCTCTCTAGTATCCTTCAGAATCATTACCCACAGCATTCATAGAAACAGTCCAGGCTGTTCCAAGGGATTTTGGGTATGCATTGTTGCAAATGAGAAGGATGGAAAGAAATCTTTCCCTTGAACAGTTAAAAATTAGCTTAGAATCTATTTTAATTTGAGATGATGTTGAATATTTTAAGGCAGATAGATCTGAAGGTTATGGAGAATGAAACACTGTCAAACAATTCTTTCTCAATATGTCTGCAGTTTGTAGAGAATTAAAATAGATATAGACCAAATAGATAAATCCAGGCCTACAGATTATAGTGGAATTAATCAGAGTGTTCATGATCCTTACTGAGTATTTTTATTAGAATAGACAACATATTTTTAAAAATTGTTAACATTAGAATTTTAATTTATACACTGCTTCCTTATAGAAAACTATGATAAAGCAGGTAAAGGTACACAGAGTTAACAATACAGTTTTCAAGAATTAGCAGTGTGAATATAATAAGATTTCAGGTTTAACATGTCAGTGTAATAATAGCATTCAAACACTGAACTAAAGACTAATAGTGTCATCATCTTAGAACAGTGATAAATGTTGGTAAGTTCTACTGAAAATGTTTAGCCACTAATATACCTAGATAAAATCTATTCTGTCTTCAGGATAAATATATTTTTCCTATATATATTTTCAAAATTCTAGGAGGATAAAGGCATTTCAGATGATCTGCTGGACAGATCTTCTATGCCACCATCAGTCTATCATAGAACAATAATGCCTCAGATTTTCAAGCAGTTAAATTTATGGGATAAATAGGTATATTGCAAGCAGTATACAGGTGAAGAAAAAAGAAAACTTCAGCACATATATACTAATTGACTAGGGAAATCCAATTTATTTGCTGGAAAAGTACTCTTTGATTCTGTCACCTCTCTTTTAAATGTCATTTCTAGGCTATGCCTTAATATTGGGATCAGTAAGCATTGCCAGAACTCATCCATGAGAAAATATTTATTAACCACAATTCCCTATTTCTCGACATCCTGTCTCTAGTTCTTACCTCAGAGGAAGAACAGGAAAAGCACCATTTTATGCCACTAAGCCACAAATGAGGTCTCAGAATATGAATCATAGGACATCCTTTAAAATTTGTCCAGTTCTACTTGGATCTAATGAGCCATTTTGCTCCAAAAAAAGTATCATTTAACATTTATTGAGGAGAATGGTCTTCATCTTGAATGTGTGGCTGCTTTAAAATTAATAGTTCAAAAGTTTGAATATGATTATGTGGAAAATGTTTTTGGAGTATCTTAATTATGCAAAGGATAACATCTGAAATAATTTATGGGAATCTTATTAAAGAAAAATATGATATAGCTTTGGTTATATTGTTTTCATAGCATACTTTCCTGTATTTTTTTTAATAAGGTCACTATAACACTGCTTTGGAAGCTGCACCACAAGCCTTACAAGGTTCAAAGTGTTCTAGATATAAAATTATGCATTCATACCCTATGCACAACATCCACAATCATTCAGCAGCCTCTAAAATATTTAGACATGTATGGTTCGCAGGAAATTGTAAATATATTTGGCTGAACAAATAGCCTGTTTTATCATGATTTCCAACAGTAGAAATTTTCCTATGACTTTCATTGAATCTCCTGTCCACATGGAAATTTGCCAAATTTGTGGGATTGTGGGGTAAGAATGTCAAGTCTATACAGGTATTGTTGCCCATGCCTTAACTTCAGTTGTCATGTACTCAAATAAGGGTTTAACAATATATTCTTGGATGAAGAACCACAGCTTTAAATTTTTTATACTTGTTAGAAACAAGTAACAACAGTTATGCAAGCAGTAAATGAAGGACAACATTTTGGCATAATCACAATATGCTGTAGACACCACGGATTTAAGGCTGTAATAGAGTAAATAAGACATTTGTCTTTTCATTTTTTGTTTGTTTGTTCAGAAGTGGTTTACCACTGCCACAGGCATAATTTTCATCTACTAATCATCTGAATTCCAGAAATTCGAAGAAAGTATATAGAATGTCCTTGGGATGGATTTTTAAGGGTCTATAAATGTCTCTGAGCTAAACAAGATTGTAACTCTAGAAGGATCCCAGAAATTGGTAGCAACACTTACATATCCCTCCCTCCTGTTGTCCAATGTACTTAACTGAATCTCTAACTTGGGTAAGTGGATAATAGTCAATCCAGCTTTGCTTAAAGATACATGAAATCATTGTTAACAATAATGTTATACATTATCAGACACAAATACAAGTTTCATAACTAACCAATGATTGTGAAAATGACTGGGTTATATTAAATCACTTTCTAACTTATACAATTCAGAATATAAAATGACTGCTCTTCTTACATGAGCATTAACTTTACAGTTGCCAGAAGCAACAATCCAGCAATATCCTTAAGCAATCTTTCTGTTCTCTTCTATTTTTATCCATTTTGTCTTCTACTTTTATCCATTTATAGTTTGCTTTCTTTTTTGTCCAGTTCTACTAAGTGTTTATTTCTTTATCCTGTAAAGCTGTATTGGCTGTTTGGAAGAATATAAATAATAATAGCTAAAACAGTTAAATAATTCCAGACCTTGAAGGACAAATTCAGCTTCTTAAGATGATAAATTTAGTTTTCAGCACATAGAATGAAATAATTTGAGACTGCTTCCCTCAATGTTAGGAAAGTAAGTTACTAAATTAGAATTTATATATAACATTGTACTCAGATTTAGCCACATGCAGCAAGCCAAATACATCGTCTCCCTTCCTATTCTCCAGAGCAGTGTCTCTTAAGCCCTCGGAAAATCATACATAGAAGTATTGTGAGGTACTTTTAAATATAATTTTGAAAACTATACTAAACAGATCAATAATAGAAAAACCTAACACACAAATACAAAAAGAAAAAACTGTTAAAAAGTATGGGAGAAAGGAACAAAATCTCCCCAAAGGATGATAATGATAGCAATAGCAATAGCATTTAGACTTATAGTGCTTCACAGTGCTTTACAGCCCTCTCTAAGCAGTTTACAGAGTCAGCATATTGACCTCAACAATTTAGGTTCTCATTTTACCTACCTCAGAAGGATGGAAGGCTGAGTCAACCTTGAGCCAGGTGAGATCTGAACTGCCAAATTGCAGGCAGCCAGCAGTAAGCAGAAGTAGCCTGCAGAACTGCACTCTAACCACTACACCACCATGATGATGATGATGATGATGATAATGATGATGATGATGATAATGGTTGCATGGCATTGTTACAGTAATCAGGAGACCATAATGCTATTGCAGAGTAGTAGTTGGCTTGCCAGGATACCAGCACTGTGATATGACAACTTTGCACACTTCCCAAGGTGTGTCATTGGAGGGCAAGCTGGCTTTGCATCAGAGAGAAAGACAAGCAGCTCTTCCTGCCGAATCACTCAAGGTCCCCACCCTTCCCAGAACTGCCTCATAAATGAGCAGTGCAATCAGGAAGCCATCAGGAATTAGATTGTCTGCAAAGAGCACCAGCTCATCTCCTCACCAAAGTGGTACCAATCTATCTACTTGAATAGGATATTCTTTTCAACCTGTTAAGGCTGAGGTGAGTAACAGTAACTCATCCTGCTGCATAGTGCTTGGTCTCGAACCACCAGAGCTGAGACCATTTCCAGTGTCATTAATCCATTGAGCCACAGCCTCTTCCCAGAAGGAGATAGTAAGAAAAAAAATACTTCCCCTTCGACCCCAACATATATTCAACATTAACATTTATCACTATTTTGCTAAAATGCAATTAAATATATCTTTTTTACATGTCACTCCATTTTCTATAAACTCATCTTTAAATCTTCAGTTCTCCCTATTAATCAGCAAAGGTGTAGTAAAAATCAATAGAAATGACAACATAATGTCCTTTAATCCAAATTCCCCTCCTCTCTCTTTTAACAATATTTAACAATTGAATATTGCAAAAAATTAAAAACTATTAAGCATTACCAGAAACAATAACCCCTTAATTAGATAACAAAAATGATGATGTAAATATTGCAAACTAATCCATTACACACAGATAAACATTTCAAACTGATCTAATCAAGATAACCATTAAGGATCACCAGAGATAACAAGTTATAATTTAACCATAATCAAATAAACCAATTTTGTATCTTTTTTTCTTCTTTCTCTAGCCATCCTTAAATTCCATAGATAGAATTCTGACTCCTGTTTCCTTCTACTATCTTTGCTTCCTCTCTTAAAATTCTTTATCCCAGTCTATTTGGAATTTCCCTTAGACCTCATATTTTAGTTGAAAAGGGCAGTTTACACTGCTTTTTGCATACATTATTTGTATGAGATTTTTAATTTAAAAATGAATATCCATTTCATAAATCCAACATTCCTATCTCTTTCTTATAGGTTATAGTCTTTAATTGCATCTTAAAGTACATTTCAGTTATCTTCAAAATAACTTGTTCATTTTCAGTAAGACCTTTTAGTTCCCGTATGGAATTAAAAAGTTTGAGCATTTCACAGACCCAAAGATCAAATGTTTCCTTTAAAGTAGCCATCTTTTGCTCTAGTAATTGATCTTCAAAGCCTTGTTTTGAGTTAGAAATGTAAACCAGAAAGATTTTTCCCATATGAGAGAATTTTCCTAATTAACTTCAAAATCTTTATTTAAATAAATTTCATTCAAAACGTTAGCATTTAAAAACTTTCCAAAAAAGAACTGTATAATCATCCTTTTTGTTTTATCCTGTAAAAATTTTCAAAAAATAAATATCTTCCAAATCTGGAAACACATTTTTCTTTTTAAAAGATTGAAGAAAAATTTATCCAGCAACTGGTAAACTTGTAGTTCTGAAAGTTTTTCAATATAATAATAATAATAATAATAATAATAATAATAATAATAATAATGATGATGATGATGCGGTTCTCTGACATAATGTATTTCTGCCACTTCTGAGGTTGTTCAGCTTCTAGTAGCCCTGCAGGCTCAGGCCCTGGTTGTTCAGCTATGGGACTCATGGCCTGTATCCCACTTGTTGATGGATGCCCAGTGTTAAGTTTGCATGAAGAGTCAGACGGAGTGCTTCAGTGAAGAGTTTATTAGTGACTACAGCTCATAACAGACCGATCTGGCTGGGCTGCGGCTGCTACTTATAGCCAGCAGCCACAGATGCCAGCCAATCAAAGTGTAGGATTTTCCGCACTTTTAAACCAATCATTTCTGACATTTTACAAGAACAGTTCTAACAGTTTTCTTCCTTGACTTTTAACCCGCTTTCTTGAATCTGGTAAGGACTTTTCTGAGTCTCTCTTGTAATTGAGTGTCATTTTCAGCAGAGATTAACACATCATCAAAGTAAGGCACTACCACTGGCAGTCCTTGGAGCATCCTTTCCATAAGGCTTTGGAAGATGCCTGGTGCCATGCTTACTCCAAACTGTAACCTTTTCCATTTGAAGGCACCTCTATGAGTCACAATGGTTTGGGCCTCTGCAGTGGCATCATCAACTGTTAGTTGTTGATATGCCTGGGCCAGATCCAATTTGGCAAAGACTGTACCCCTGCCAAGTGAATGTAATAAATGATGCACTACTGGAACTGGATATGCTCTGTTGAAGCATGGTTCAATGTCCCCTTATAGTCCCCACAGATTCTTACTGACCCATCAGTCTTGACTGGTGTGACTATGGGTGTCTCCCATCTGGAGTGGTCAGTGGGCTCTAAAACTCCTTGAGCTATTAGTTTATCTAATTGTGCATCAATTTTTCCTTTAAGGCAAATGGGACCCTTCTGGGCTTTAAACGAATTGGGGGCACCTTGGGATCTAGGTTGAAAGTGATAGGGGTCCCCATATACTTGCCCAATCCGTCGCTGAAGACCTCTGGAAACTCAGACTTCAAGGCCTCCTCCCATTCAGAGTTGCTCACGTGATTGATGCCAGTCACCTCGATGCCTAGTGGATTGAACCACTCAAGTCCCAGCAAGCTTGGGCGATCCTTGTCCACGATGGTCAGAGGCAAACGTTGGTGTGGCCTTTGAACTTCACGTTGAATTCTCTTGTTCCAACTACTGGGATCTTGTTCCCTTGGTAGTCTTTAAGAGTCAGTGCTTGCTTCTGGAAATGTTTCTTCTGAATGTTTGGGAGTAGTCTGTGAATAGTGTCCCATGACACCATAGATAAATAGGAGCCTGAGTCCACTTCCATTTGGCAAGGCCTTCCTTCAATTAGTACCTTCACATGTACTTTTCTGCTTCTTAAGGGTGAAGAATGACCAATGGTGACTGTTTGATGAGTTTCATTCTCCCATTTGCTTCTGTGTGCCCCATTTTCTCACTGAAGTTGTTAGGCTTGAATTCTTTGTCAGGAAACTTTCTTCTGTGGGGTGGAGTTCTGGATGATTTGCAGACTCTTGCTAGGTGACCTCTTTTTCACAACGAAGGCAGATGGTATCAAGAAACTTGAATTCAGTGGGTGGCTTCCCCACAACCTCTGCAGTAAAAATCTTGCCTTTTTCTTCCCAGGTCTTTCTTTTTCTTTTCCATTCTGAGTCTATAAATTCCTTCCTCCACCTCACTACAGTCTGACTCAGAATCTATTTGCTTGCAATAAGTTGTTGTGGACTTTTCCACATTAGGATGGCTTGAGGCCTTGTTAATTTTCTTCATGGCTGCTGCTGAGGACTTGGTGGCTTCTGCTGAGGAGGCCTCTTCTTCTATGATCTTAGGTTTTAATAATAATTTGCTCTGAAGCACCTTGTCTTTGAGGCCTAGAACAAATCGATCGCATGCATGGCCTCTTCCAAGTTGTTAAACTCACATGCACCCCAATGTCTCTAAACTTGCCATGAAATCATTAACGTTTTCACTTTCCCTTGATCCTGACGGTAAAACTCGTGTCTCTTAATGAGGCACGATACTTGTGGGGCTAATGGGCTCTTAAAGCTTTTCTAAATCAGGCCATTCCATTACCTTCATGTCTGCAGCTCCCACCAATGCCTTCGCCATCTTGAAAACTGCCGGACCACAGTGCGTGAGAAAGACCGCCCTCTTCCGCTTCTCGGAAATGTCGGCAAGATCGTTTCCTTCCAGATACATTTGGAAATGATCTGCATACGCCTCCCAGTCTTCTGCCGGGATCGAACGGGCTGGGGGTGTTCAGCACAGCCATCTCTCTCAGCTTGTTTTCCGCATCGTCTTCTCTTCAGGAAGGATCCACCCACGTCACCAGTGTTAAGTTTGCATGAAGAGTCAGACGCGGTGTGCTTCAGTGAACAATTTATTAGTGACTACAGCTCATAACAGACCCAATCTGGCTGGGCTACGGCTGCTACTTATAGCCAGCAGCCGCAGTTGCCAGCCAATCAGAGTGCAGGATTTTCCCGCACTTTTTAAACCAATCATTTCTGACATTTTACAAGAACAGTTCAAACTAAACCAATGACATTCAAACCTGCATACACACCCAGGTTCCCCAACATCCGACGTGGTCCTTGTTAACCTGGGCAATGACCGAGCCAGTATAGTCTTCATTCGGTTGTGTTTCACCATGATTCATTGCATGGGTTGTTGGGTGCCCTCAGTTCTGCTCCTTGGCCGAGCCTCTCTGACTGTTGGACCTGCTTGTAGTTTGCACTACCGCCAGCACAGCTCTCAGCTTCATTGGAGCAGTAAAGCCCCCTGCCACATCAAGGTGGCACCAGATATTTTGCAAGAGCAGTATCAGCATGTGCCTGAAGTCATCATTGAAACACCAGGAGTACTCAATGCCAGGCAGCAAGAACTGAAAGCTAAAATCTTGGCACATGCTGCATCAAATGCAGAAAGAAGAAGGCTTCCTACATTGAAGACTGTGCCTAGAAAACATTTGGCACTATTGATGATAGATGTGAACTATGACTTGCAGCAGTCCAGATAACATCAATTGCACAAACAAATCAGCTTGCCTACAGTACAGCAGTCATAGTAACCAAAGAACTGGGGATTCAACAGCCGCAGCCCCCTAGAAAATCGACTGGAAACCCACAGTAGAAAATCAGGTTGGAGTTGAAAACCAAGAGCCTGTGAGCAGATGCAAGCAACTTGAAGAATTTGCAGGAGAAAAAGCTGAAGAACAGCAAGATCAAGAAGCATCTGATAAAAAAATATGGGCTCAGCACAAGAAAAATTGATGAAGTATGTGAAATTGTGAAGCAGCAGATAACAGCAACAGCAAGAAAAATTGAAAGATACAAAGTCAGAGTCATCCAGTACAAACAAAATCAATTGTTCCAATTAGACCAAAGACGGTTCTATCAGAGACTGAATCAGATGGGAGATACAAAATTGAAAAATCTGAGAAAACAGCAACTACTCAGTTTTGGAAAGACCTGTGGGAGAATGAGAAATGTTACAACAAAAATGGGTGGATCAGAGACTTTGAGACAAAATTCTCCAAGAATAAAATGAACCAACTGGAAATAACTACTGAAATTATAAGCAACAGAGTGAAAAAGTCAAGAACTGGACATCGCCTGGCAATGATCAACTGCATGGTTTTTGGTTCAAATACCTGACCAGCCTGCACAAAAAAATGGCCGAACAATTCAATGAGATGCTGCAGACAAGAAACATCAGTGAATGGTAAATAGCTGGGAAAACCTACTTGATACAGAAGGATCCAGCAAAGGGGCAACACCTGCAAATTATAGGCCAATAATGTGTCTGCCAACCATGTTCAAGCTGCTGACTGGCATCATAGCTGACAGGATCCAGGACTACTAGAAGCAAATAACATCTTGCCAGTAGAGCAGAAAGGAAACAAACGAGGAAGCAGAGGCACAAAAGATCAGCTCCTGATCGACAAAATGATTCTAGAGAACTAGAGTTGAAAACAAATCTGTATATAACTTGGATTGACTACAAGAAAGCATTTGATTCACTACCACACAGCTGGATCATCAAGTGCCTGGATGTCATTGGAATATGCAAGTGCATTGGTACTTTCACTGCAAATGTGATGAGGCACTGGAAAACAGAACTGTTTATTGGAAGTGAAAGCTATGACTGGTCAACATCAAAAGAGGGATTTTCCAGGGTGATTCTTTGTCACCTCTGCTGTTCATTATCGCCATGACCCCCCTGTCAACAATTTTACAGAAAACTAACCTGGGTTATCAAACTGCTAAAAATTCACAGAAAATCACTCACCTGCTGTACATGGATGATCTGAAGTTATACAGAAAATCAGAAATCAAAATCCAGTCACTGACCAATACAGTTCGAATTTTCAGCATTAACATCAGCATGGAGTTCAGCCTGGACAAATGAGCCACAGTGGCACTGAAGAAAGGGAAGATTGTAGAAAGTGATGGAATCAAAATGCCCAATGGACAAACCAATCAAGTGGCACCAACCCGAAGCCTACAAATACCTGGGCATACTGCAGCTGGACAATATCAACAAGCAAGTAAAAATGTGGTCAGCAAAGAATACACACAAAGGGTCAGAAAACTTCGAAAAAGCAAACTGAATGGCGGTAACACCATCAAGGCTATAAATACCTGGGCCATACCCATCATCAGATATACTGCTGGGATCATAAACTTGAACACAGGCAGAGCTGGACAGCCTGGATAGGAAAACAAGAAAACTGATGACCATACACTATGTGCTGCACCCACGTAGTGATGTTGACAGGCTATATTTGCCCAGAAAAGCAGGCTGAACAGGACTTTTGCAAGTGAAGCAGACAGTCGAAGAAGAGAAGCATGCTCTGGCAGTGTTGAACCAGCTTTGATGGAGGTCAACAATAGGAAGCTGCTCAAAGTGAAGCAAACCAAGGATCAATATAGGAAAACAGCAATGCAAACTCGGGCTGACAGCTGGTGTAACAAAGCACTGCATGGACAGTTCCTTGAAAAGATCCAAGGAAAAGTAGATAAGGAAAAGTCCTGGTTATGGCTGACCAACGGAACACTGAAGAAAGAGACAGAAGGCCTGATTCTTGCAGTCCAAGAACAAGCCATCAGAACGAATGCAATCAAAGCCAGAATAGAAAATCTGCTGATGACCCCAAATGCAGACTCTGCAAGAGAAGTGGATGACACATTGAGCACATACTGAGCTGTTGTAAGACAATTGCTCAGACTGACTACAAACAACATCACACACACAATGATCAGACAGTCCACTGGAATTTGTGTCACAACTACCATCTGCCTGTAGCAAAGAACTGGTGGGATCATAAGCCTGAAAAAGTGGTCAAAAATGAGCATGCAAAACTATGTGGGACAATCTGACAATAAGACTGATAAAAGGAACACAACCCCCGGATATCACGCAGTGGGAGAAGAAAAAGTGTGGATCGTTGACATTGCCATAGCTGGTGACAGCAGAATGGATGAGAAACAACTTGAAAAAATCACCAGATATCAGGAGTTGACAATCGAATTGCAGAGACTCTGGCATAAACCAGTGCAGGTGGTTCCAGTGGTACTTGGCACACTGGGTGCTGTGCCTAAAGACCTAGGCAAGCACTTCAAAACAATTGGCGCTGACAAAATCACCATTGGTCAGCTGCAGAAGGCCACCTTACTGGGATCTGCTTGCATAATCCATCAATACATCACGCAGTCCTAAACGTTTGGGAAGTGTTCTACTAGTGTTTTGTGATATGAAACCCAGCATAGTCATCTCATTTGTTGTGTACACTGTTGTATTTTGTATATAATAATAATAATAATAATAATAATAATAATAATAATAATAATAATAATAATAATAATAAAAATGACAGATTAAATGGATGGAAAACCAAAGCTTTGTGTGGGCAGCACTTGAAAAACATTGAAGGAAAATGTGATAACAACTTGACATGGGCATGGCTTAAGAGAGGAACCATCAAGAAAGAAATGGGAGGTTTAATACTTGCTGCTCAAGAACAAGCACTATTAGTACCAGAAACTCTCAGATTCTGGTTTTCCCATATGTGCCAGTATAACTATTCTAATAAAAGGAAACTTTGAGAAAATGCCTCTCAGAGTTTTTAATTGGAGTTGGGTTTTTCTGGAACCCTGACAACTTGTACATTTTTGAAAGCAAATATGCAAAATGGAAAACAGTTCAAACAGCAAATGGGAGAACATTGGTGGAGTCAACATCAGATGAGGAATCTTCCAGGGGACTCACTTTCACCACTACTGTTCAACATTGCATTAACTCCTCTGACAATAATCCTACGAAACACAAAACTGGGATACCAAATCGCAAGCCAACATGGCAAGATAAACCATCTACTATACATCGATGACTTAAAAATGTAGGCAAGAAGCCCCACTGATCTTAAATCAATACTTAACACAGTTCATCAAAATGAACTTTGGACTTGAAAAATGTGCTATATTATCCATGCAGCGAAAAAGGAAAAATGGGGAAAAAAGGAATAGAACTGGGAAATGGAAGCATAGTGAAAGCATTAGCAAAGGATGATGGTTACCAATACCTAGGCATATTGGAAGCAGATAACATCTGGAATGGAAAAGTCAAAGAGTCAATGCAAAAGAATACATCAGGAGGCTCCGCAAAATATTAAAATCAAAGCTGGATGCTGGAAACATAATTAAAGCCATTAATATATGGGCAGTTCCAGTGATACGCTACTCAGCTGGAATCATCAACTGGACTTTGGCTGAACTGGAAAACTTGGACCGAAAATGCACAAACTTTGAATATGTACCATGCTTTACATCCATGAAGTGACATCGACAGGTTGTACCAGCCAAGAAAAATAGGGGCAGAGGGCTATTGCAAATCCATCAAACTGAAGAAGAAGAAAATGAAGTTTGAATGATTATGTGAACCAAAGTACAGAAAAATTGCTGCAGACTGTGAAAACGGAGAACATTATAAAACAACAGAAACAAAGGCAGAATATAAGGAAAACAGCTGGATGACAGATTAAATGGATGGAAAACCAAAGTTTGCATGGATAGCACTTGAAAAACATTGAAGGAAAATGCGATGACAACTTGACATGGGCATAGCTTAAGATGGGAACCATCAAGAAAGAAACGGAAGGTTTAATACTTGTTGCTCAAGAACAAGCGCTACAAACTAATGCCATGAAAGCGAAAATACAAAAAAAACACTGACAATCCAAATTGCTGACTTTGCAACAACAAAGTTGAAACTGCTTTACATTTAATATGTGAATGCAGCAAAATTGCACAAACTGATTGCAAAGCTAGACACGGCAGAGTTGCTACATTAATCCACTGGGCATTATGTAAAAAATATGACTTACCTGAAAAGTCATGGGAACATAAAGAGGAAAAAGTTATCGAAAATGAGAAGGTGAAGATCTTGTGGGGCTTTTGAATACAGATGGATCGTCATTTGGAACATAATACAGTGTACAATTTATTGATATCGTGATACCAGGAGACGTCAGAGTTGAAGAAAAAGAACTGGAAAAAAAAATCACAAAGTATCGCAACCTGGCCATCGAAACTATGCAATTATGGATGAGCATTGTGTAGTAATGATGTAGAAGAAAAAATGAACACAGCAGTCCAGTGAGATGGTGCCAGAGTAACTGTACTGTTCCGTAGACATAGTTGTCATAATGTAAGACAACAGACCTTATTCTGGAAAAAATTAAAATAAAAAAATTGCATCTAATGTATGACAACTCCATGAACTAAGGATCATTGCTGTGATGCTTTTACCTGTGTGGACTTGTTTCTTTTGACTGGGTGTCATTGAAAAAAGGTGCAAAGACTGGATAACATAGTTATAATGTCATGTTTTAACTTCAAGATCCTACATCCCAAATTAAAATCCATTAGCACCAATATTTAATTACAAATACAATTATTTTAATAGAGCTTTGAATGAGTCATTCTTTTTATTTAGACATAGAGAAAGTATTTTAGTAAAAATGTACCATCATGAAATATAGGAGATGTAGCTTATTTTAAAAATATTTCATTATTATAGCAAGGGTTGCATCTGCCAATTTCAATATTCAATAGCAAACAGACATTTGAATTAATGCCTTTTTTTATTAAACTAAATATGTGTGCATCAATCAAAATCAAAATATTATTCTTTTCATAAAAAAGAAAACACCATTATTTCTAATCTTTCTTCTGAACCTAATACAGAGGTATGTTGAATAATGATATGTCAGTACATAGATAATTCTAAGGTTTGTAGCCAAATAGAGATGAATTTCATTTATCTAATCAAGGTAAACTAAGGTTTTGTTTTAGTAACACTGTTCTGAATACCGGCACAATAATATCAAAATACATGTGTTTCTCTTCACTGTATTCAGAAATGCTATACTCCATAGATATTTGAAGTGACATGTTTTAATTTTTTTACAATGTATATGTCAGATATAACAACCCACTGCTCTTTCCTAGATGGTTACATATTTGAAAATTTTGAAAGAAATGGTAAGTTGCCAGAAGATTGAAAAAGCACACAACAGTGTAACTATTAAGAAAGGAGAAGACAGAGGACAGGAAATAATACGTTACTAATTTATTTGATTTATTTGATTTGTCAATTGCTTACAAGATAATAAGTATAAGGATAAACATAGTTATGAATACATGAAATGAATACATATAAGGAAAATAAAAGAAACAATAGGACAGGGACGGTAGGCACATTGGTGCGCTTATGCACACCCCCTACAGACTTCTTAGGAAAGGGGTGAGGTCAATAGTAGAAAGTCTAAGGTTAAAGTTTTTGGGGTTTGGAGAAGAAACCACAGTCAGGTAGAGTTTAATAGAGTTTAAATATAAATTATTTAATATAATTTAATATCTGTACTGGTTAATGTACTGCAACAGCAGGATGTCTGCAACATATTGAGGAGAATGGTGGATCAAAGGAATGCTGCAGTTGTCATCATCAGCATCCACAAAGCACACATCATAAGATAAATCTCTGACTTGCATGCATCATTAGGACAGGTATGGAAAAGTGGGGTTTATGCCAGGCCTAGCCCAAGAATGGGTTACACAATCCAGCCAAAGTTTGGTTCTTTATTTGCTGATATATATGAAGAATCTTTCCAGACTAAATTTGTATTACACTAACCTATTGGATATACCCTGGGAGATTCTAGAGTTTGCTATCCTAAGTCTATTCCTCTTCTCAGAAGCCAGCTCCAGACTGTCTCAGCCAGTCTCCTTGGGTTTGTTCTCTCCTTCCTGGGAACTTGCTCCATGACTGTAATTCATCACATCACCTCTCCCTTTGTAGGCACATTGCATTAGTTTGCCTTGTAATATCACACTACCTGTTTTCCTTTATTGTTGTCATTGTTGTTACCTCAGGATTTGTTATAATGTACCTTGGTCTCAGTGAAATATTTTGTGAGGTAACAGATAACAGGTAACAGATAATCAGAGTTGGAAGGGACCTTGTAGGTCATCTAGTCCAACCCCACCAAGCGGAGACCCTACACCATTTTGACAAATGGCAGTCCAATCTCTTCTTGAAAGTCTCAAGTGATGGCGCTCCCACAACTTCTGAGGGCAAGCTGTTCCATTAATTGATTGTTCTCACTGTCAGAAAGTTTCCCCTTATTTCCAGGTTAAATCTCTCCTTGTTCAGTTTCCATCCATTATTCCTTGTCTGGCCTACAGGTGCTTTAGAAAATAGCTTGACCCCTTCCTCTCTGTGGCAGCCCTCAAATATTGGAAGACTGCTATCATGCCTCCCCTGGTCCTTCTCTTCCCTAGACTAGCCAAGCCCAGTTCCTGTAACCGTTCTTCATATGTTTTAGTCTCCAGTCCCCTAATCATCCTGGTTGCTCTTCTCTGTACTTTTTCTAGAGTCTCAACTTCTTTTTGAAATGTGGTGAACAAAACTGGATGCAGTACTCTAGGTGTGGTCTTACTAAGGCTTTAGAAAGTGTAATTAGTACTCCTTGATCTTGATTGTATCCCTCTGTTAATACAACTTAGGATTGCATTAGCTTTTTTAGCTGCTGCTGCACACTGCTGGCTCATATTTAGCTGGTTGTCCACTAAGACTCCAAGATCCCTTTCACAGTTACTGCTATTGAGCCTGGCTTCACCCAGTCTATATGTGTACTTTTGGTTTTTCTTGCCTAAGTGTAGGACTTTACTTTTCTCTATGCTAAATTTCATTTTGTTAGATACGGCCCAGTGTTCCAGTCTGTTAAGATCCATTTGGAGCCTTGAGCCTATCTTCTTGGGTGTTAGCTATTCCTGCCAGCTTAGTATCATCTGCAAATTTGGTAAGGCTGGGCCTAAGACGGAACCTTGTGGCACCCCACTGCTTACTTCCTCCATGTAGACTTAGACCCATTAAGGACTACTTGTTGAGTATGGTTTGTCAGCCAGTTGCGAGTCCATCTAGTGGTGGTGCTATCTATTCCACTTTTTTCTATCTTACTAAGAAGTAGGTTGTGGTCTACTTTGTTTAATGCCTTGCTGAAATCTAAATATATTATGTCCACAATATTTTGCTGGTCTACTAATTTAGTCACTATGTTGAAGAATGAAATAAAATTGGTTTGGCATGATCTGTTTTTAACAAATCCATGCTGACTGCTAGTTATTACTTTACTTGTTTCTAGATGTTGGCAGATCTGTTTTTTTTATTATCTTTTCCAGTATCTTCCCAGGTATTGATGTTAGGCTGATTGGTCTATAGTTTCCTAAGTCTGCTTTTTTTCCCTTTTTTGAAGATGGGAACCACATCAGCTCTTTTCCAGTCCTCTGGTAGTTCTCCAGTGCTCCAGGATTTTTGAAAGATATGGTGCAGTGGTTCTGAGATGACCTCTGCCAGCTCCTTTAAAACTCTGGGATGTAATCCATCAGGCCCTGGTGATTTGTGTTCATCAAAATCAGACAGGTGTTCTCTTACTATTTTTTTTGCTTATTTTAACTTTTATTTCTGGTCTGTCTTTTACAGTTACGTTTTTGGTGGGTTGAGCTATAGTTTCTTTTGCATGAAGACCGATGCAAAGAATGAGTTAAGCTTTCTCTCTGTTGCCTGTTACTTCCTTTCTTCTTTCTTTAGTGGACCGACTGTTTCCTTGATTTTTTCTTGTTATTTATATGTTGGAAGAAACTTTTGTTATTATCTTTGACTTTTGTTGCAAATCTTTGTTCGTTCTGAGCCTTTGCTATCCTGACTTCATCTGTGCAGATTCTGGCTATCTGCTGATATTCTGCCTTAGTTGTATGTCCTTTTTCCATTTTTTGTACTTGTCCTTTGTTCTTTCAAATTGCCAGAGAGATCTTTGTGCAGCCATGCTAGTTTCATCTTGGATTTCTTGTTTTTCTTTCTCAGTGGTATTGTGCTAGTCTGGGCTTCTATGATCATATTTTTCAGAGTTTCCCAAGATTCTTGAGTTGTTTTCCCCTTTAGGATTTTCATCCATGGAATCTTTCCCAAGTTCTCTCTGAGTTTATTAAAATCAGCTCTTTTAAAATCCAAGACTCTGGTGTCATTATGTTCTATTGCTTGTGTTTGTGTTATGTTGAATTCTAGTATGACATGGTCACTCTCACCTAAGGGTCCTGCAGTTTCAACTCCCTCTATCATTTCTTCTCTGTAAGAATTAAGTCCAGTATGGCTGTCCCTCTAGTTTCACCCTCTACCTTTTGGACAACAAAGTTGTCAGCTAGGTTGGTTAGGAACTTATTTGATTTCTCATTTGGTGCAGAATTAGTTTTCCAAGGTCTCACATTATATCCATGTGATCAAGCTATATAAATATATAAATATAAATGATAGTATGGTCTGTGTATTTGCTATCATTTGAACGATACTTCGAAACAGTTTCTCAGGATCTTAAAGGGAATAAGGATCCGCAAGCCAATATGATTCAACATTTTTCCATTTAAAAACAAGGGATTTTACAAAAAACAAAAACAACATAAACAAAATGGAGGTGTCAAAGAAAACAAATTTGGTTAGTAACAAGGAAAAGCAAAAGTACAAAACGGACACCAATCATTCTTGCCAAAGGCTTGGCCAAAGCATTATGTCTTTATAACCCTTCAAAATACCAGTAGGGCTGGGGGCTGTTTGACTCTCAGAGGCAGAGGGTCCTAGTAGATGGTCATGTTTTATCAATGGAATTCAGAGTTTGCCAACCCTATCAAAGTGGCTAGACAGATACTATGGCAGATATTTGTTCTTCCTTGAGATGGCAGAAAAATGGTGGGAAATTTGGTTTCCTGGTTGGTCTCTCTTTTGCTTCTATTTCAAGTCAATGCAATCATCTGATTTCTTTCCAAGGTAATAGGTGACAAAATGTGACTTTACCCTTAAACAATATGAGAATACATTTGCACATATTATCTAAAGGGTAGGATTTGTATAAAAATGACACTTTAAGCTTATCTCACACTTGAATTGACATGAAGAAGCAGAATCATGGGAACATGGCAAAAAAAAACCCTTATTGCCAAGATATATTTGTTAAAGTGTAGAAAGGCCTTTACAGTAAAAGAACTTAGGTGTTTTAAAAGAACACAGAAGAGAAGAAAGGTATTTTTAATTAAAATGATAAATTATCAGCAAGTAAACTTATACTTTAGCACAGAAAATAGTAGACAGAGAAGAATCAAGACTTGTTCAGCTGAAACTAGTCAAATAGTTTCTTCTTGTTGGTATTAGATTTACATTAATTCCAGTAGAAACTAAAAAAATTATGTAGGACAGTTTTAAACCCTTCCCAGTTCTACAATTATGAAGTCCCCACATAAAAATATTCAGGGAAGTGCCATAAATTTGTTCAACCAGGTTATGGGCTCAAGAGAGGACAAATATACTCTGGAAAGCATTTTAGACTAGTTCAGCTACTCTTATCTGAATGACCAATGAGCTGTTCATTGTTTTTTTTAAAGGTATTTTTTATAATGGTACAATATATATGTATGTATGTATGTATGTATGTATGTATGTATGTGTATGTATATATGCAGGTCTTGGTGTATTGGGTCTTATCCATGTAAGATTTTAAAATCTTACACGGATAAGACCTGAACCAAGACCTGCTACCTACCTGTGAAAATCTACAAAACACACACACACACACACACACACACATATATATATATGTATAATATTTTATAATGGTATTATTTTATAATGGTATAATGTTTTTTTATAATGGTACCCAGTTGTAATAAAGACATTTTATGTAATTGTAAAAAAAAGGATATATTTTCCAGTAATGCATAAATGAACTGTTCACATTCCTTGGATCTGGTAAAATAACTACTACTAGGAAATAGTTAATGTTAGGCTATTCACATATTTGTCTTTATTATGTAAAAAAATAACTTTTATTATATATTATTTGAACAAGTCTATGGTAGGTAAACTGCAGCCCAGTGCACATTTACCTGGATGGCAATGAAACTTCATTGTGAGTACATAAGTGTTGGATTTATAGTTTATTTGAAGACATTGTATTAAGACATGTTGAAAGAATACGTGCATAAATATATATTTTGAGTTGTTGCATTACATTTATACATCACACAAACTTAAATAAATTATTTCCTAGCTTGTCTAAACATATTTTAAAAATGTCAATAACATTCTTCAAACAAAGACATTTTAAAGGGATCCTGCATCAAATGGCAAGGGAAAAGAAGCTCCTGTAATAACTGCAAAAGCCAAATTCAATGGACAACTGAATCATTTCTAACTCCTTGGATCAATCTTTTATCTATCTGGGAAATGTATCTGCACAGAATGTTGCAATTGCTTCAACATGTGTTGATTAAACTTCCAGGACACTGTGAACTTAGATTGTTTTCCCTGATCACTGATCTTAATACTAAAGATAGTGCCATATTCCTATTTCCATTTTATTTTTCTAAATATTCTATGCCTTGAGGCTATTTCCAGAAGGCTAGCCATAAACTCTTGATTCTGAGAAAGGAAAAATATGCTGTACTGACTGTAAAGATGCCAAACAGAAATAAGGGAAAAGGTGCTTTATTGAGATGTAATGTTTTATTTATTTAACTTTTATATTTTCCTCCACCACATATACTTATTATCACCAACTTCTGCTCTTTATCCTTTTACTCATTGAAAAATGATGGTCTGGCCAGGAATCAAAGAAGAACAGGACAACAAAAACATGGAGAAAGAGAGAGAATCCTTGCAAATAAGTCATTTTTAAGCTTAAAAATGTTACAATTAAAGACAACCTACCTGTCTCAGCCATCTCTAAACTAGCACAATCTTCTTTTTCCTACCTTTTTTCAAAAAGAAATCCAGGGACTATTCACTTAGTAATGCATACAACTATAAACATTAATTTAATCATGTAACAGCTAAACTAGAATTCATTATGAGTTTTGGGCTATTTCTTATAAGTTTTCTTATCAAGGTATAGTATTTGTATTAAGCATCACATTGATGCACAAATGACTGTGTCACATCTATGTACTGTTTCTTTATGTTTAATATTTGGATTTCTGTCTCTCACTTCTCTTTTTACCATATGCTGCTCCACCTATGTATAGCTGAGAAATATTTGTTTCTCAGAACAAGTTCCATGAATCTGATTAAGTAAGCTATGATCTGGGAAAACCTAATTGATTATATATTTGTTAGTCTTCAAATTCTTGTTGCTTAAGGATGTAGCCTCAAGGGGAAAAATTGGTAGGGGAATGGAGCAGGATGAGTACAAATCATTTCAGACATTACCATTTAGGGAATTGTTTTTAATTTACTTTAACAAACATAGTTGATGCAGCCATTAATAATAAAGGTTTAAATGGTGATCTGAGATTTTAATAAAGAGATGATACTTCAAAAGAAAGAAAGGGTTAAAAATTATTTCAAATCCCAATTGGGAAGAATAGTATCAAATTTATTAAGCAATTATTTGTTAGCAATTTTAAAATAAGGCCTGAAAGTAGATAACTTTGACCAAACTGTTGATTCTGGGACTTCTTGTATTATCATTAACATTTCGCTACAATAAATAATCTAACCTTAAAAAGAGATCAAAATTCTGTCAACACTGCTGGATACCATTAAGAAAACAGATTTCTACTTCGAGGGGTAATTTAAATGAAAAGAATCTAGAGATGTTACAAAAATATACACCTTTTAAGAATAAGATTTAGCTGTTTATAAGGACTATTAGAATGTATTTTCATCAAGTCATCTGACCCAAGATATAGTGAATTTATATTATATTTTGCAGCCAGAGTTCAGAAACCTTAGCAGCTATTGAGTTACTGTTTGGAGGCTTGCTGTGTTATCTGATTCAGTAGGAAATACTATGTTCGTCTTTACCCAAAATGCTTACATTGATATTTCTCACTGAGTGGCTATTTCTCTCCCCCCCCGCCCCCACAAAATAGGAATGTACTAAGAAGCCTTTGTGCAGAGAATTATCAGAAACCAGAAGCTTTATAAAGTTTTGTTATATATGTAGGTTTGAATGTTATTGGTTTAGTTTGAATTGTTCTTGTAAAATGTCAAATAGGATTGGTTTAAAAGTGCGGAAAACCTGCACTGATTCAGTTGGCACTACGCTGCTGGCTAAAGTAGCAGCCGTAGCCCAGCCAAGTGCTGTCCATTCGAGCTGTAGTCACCAAATAAACCTTCAGCTTTCACGCCTGACTCTTCATGCAGACTTAACACTGACGCATTATAAAGGATGGGATTCCCTGAGGAGAAGGCATGGGAGACAAGCAGAAGAGCGAGATGGCTGTGCTGAACACCTCCAGCCCTGCTCGATCCGGGCAGAAGACTGGAATCGATGCGATCGCCCAAATGGATTGGCGGAAAACTCCGTCCGACATCTCTGAGAAGTGGAAGAGGGCGGTTCTTCGCACTGCGGCCCAGCAGTCTTCTCGAGATATTAAGGCATTGGCGGGAGCTGCAGATGAAGGTAATGGAATGGCCTGATTTAGAAAAGCTTTTAATACGCACGACAAGTATGTGCCTCATTAAGAGACACAGTTTTACCATCGGGATCAAGGGAAGTGAAAACATTAACGACTTCGTGGCAAGCTTAAGAGACATTGGGGTGCATGCGAGTTTAACAGTTTGGAGGAGCCATGCGTGATCGTTTGTTCTAGGCCTCAAAGACAAGGTGCTTCAGAGCAAATTATTATTAAAACCTAAGATCACGCGGGAGGCCATAGAAGAGGCCTCTCAGCATGCCACTAAGTCCTCAGCCATGAAGAAATTAACAAGGCCTCAAGCCATCCTGATGTGGAAAAGTCCACAACAACTCATTGCGAGCAGATAGATTCTGAATCAGACTGTAGTGAGGTGGAGGAAGGAATTTATAGACTCAGAATGGAAAAGAAAAAGAAAGACCTTGGGAAGAAAAAAGGCAAGACTTTTATTGCAGAGGTTGTGGGGGCCACCCCCACACTGAATGCAAGTTTCTCTGGTTGTGGATAAGCAAATCTGACTCAGAATGGAAAAGAAAAGACCTGGGAAAAGGCAAGACTTTTATTGCAGAGGTTGTGGCCACCCCACACTGAATGCAAGTTTCTTGTGAAAAAATTAATCTAGCAAGAGTCTGCAAATCATCCAGAACTCCTTCACACAGAAGAAAGTTTCCTGACAAAGATTTCAAGCCCAACAACTTCAGTGAGAAAATGGGGCACAACTCAGAAGCAAATGGGAAGAATGAAACTCATCAAACAGTCACCATTGGTCATTCTTAACCCTTGAGAAGCAGAAAAGAACATGTGAAGGTACTAATTGTTTTGGCCTTGCCTGGATGGACTCAGGCTCCTATTTATCTATGGTGTCATGGGGACACTATTCACACTACTTCCCAACATTCAGAAGAAGCATTTCAAAGAAGCAAGCACTGACTCTTAAAGACTACCAAGGGAACAAGATTCAGTAGTTGGAACAAGAAATTCAACGTGAAGTTTAAAGGCCACACCAAACGTTGCCCATGACCATATGGACAAGGATCGCCAAGCTTGCTGGGACTTGAGTGGTTCAATCCACTAGGCATCAGGGTGACTGGCATCAATCACGTGGAGCAACTCTGAATAGGAGGAAGCCTTGAAGTCTGAGTTTCCAGAGGTCTTCAGATTGGGCAAGTATGGGGACCCCTATCACTTTCAACCTAGATCCCAGGGTGCCTAATTCGTTTAAAGCCCAGAAGGGTCCCATTTGCTTTAAAGGAAAAAATTGATGCACAATTAGACAAATTAATAGCTCAAGGAGTTTTAGAGCCCACTGACCACTCCAGATGGGAGACACCATAGTCACACCAGTCAAGACTGATGGGTCAGTAGAATCTGTGGAGACTATAAGGGGACACTGAACCATGCTGCAAGCAGGCATACCCAGTTCCAGTGGTGCATCATCTGTTATTCACTTCAGGGGTACAGTCTTTGCCAAATTGGATCTGGCCCAGACATATCAACAACTAACAGTTGATGATGCCACTGCAGAGGCTCAAACCATTGTAACTCATAGAGGTGCCTTCAAATGTAAAGGTTACAGTTTGGAGTAAAGGCATGGCACCAGGCATCTTCAAAGCTTTATGGAAAGGATGCTCCAAGGACTGCCAGGGTAGTGCCTTACTTTGATGATGTGTTAATCTCTGCTGAAAAAGACACTCAATTACAAGAGAAACTCAGGGAAGTCCTTACCAGATTCCAGGAAGCGGGGTTAAAAGTTAAGGAAGAAAAATGCACTCTTAGAACTGACAAGGTTGAGTTCTTGGGCTACATGATTGACAAGCATGGTATCCATCCTACCGATGCCAAGGTTCAAGCAATCAAAGAAGCCCCTAGACCAAAATGCAAAACAGACTTGCATGCTTTCCTGGGACTCATTAACTTTTATCACATGTTCCTACCTCAGAAGGCAACCATTGCAGAACCATTACACAGATTACTTGACAAAAAGTCTGTTTGGGTCTGGGGCAGGAAGGAACAATCAGCATTTAACAGTATTAAAGACTAATCACGTCTGATGCTGTACTCATACAGTTCCCTGAGAATTTACCTGTTGTACTGACTTGTGATGCATTCCCTTTTGGTGGGGGCGGGTTTGAGCCACAGGCTTCCAGGAGGGAAGCTCCTATTGCATTTTACTCGCACCTTGACCAAAGCAGAGAGGATTACAGCCAATTGGACAGGCGCATTGGCAATTGTTGCAGCTATCAAGAAATTTCATGAGTATTTATATGGGAGAACATACAAAAGGTTACAATCTGGAGTAAGCGTGGCACCAGGCATCTTTCAAAGCCTTATGGAAAGGATGCTCCAAGGACTGCCA
The DNA here is from genome assembly GCA_009733165.1 of Naja naja. Classification (NCBI taxonomy): domain Eukaryota; kingdom Metazoa; phylum Chordata; class Lepidosauria; order Squamata; family Elapidae; genus Naja; species Naja naja. Next base: position 10,822,255 of record CM019152.1, read on the forward strand.
GGGGTAGTGCCTTACTTTGATGATGTGTTAATCTCTGCTGAAAATGACACTCAGTTACAAGAAAGACTCAGAGAAGTCCTTACCAGATTCAGGAAAGCGTGGTTAAAAGTCAAGGAAGAAAAATGCACTCTTAAAACTGACAAGGTTGAGTTCCTGGGCAATTGTTGCAGCTGTTAAGAAATTTCATGAATATCTGTATGGGAGAACATTTCTTTGCTGCTTATTCATACAAACTACAAACTTATCCACAAGCCTGGCAAGGACATTGGTCATGCTGATGCACTGATTCATTGCCCACTTCCATGCCACAAGAAGGACTTTGAACCTGAAACACACACCTGTTTCCTAGAAACTGTTGCCAAGCTTCAGTGCATGCTGCTGAAATTGCCAGAGAGACTGCCAAAGACACTTTATTGGCTCCTGTTATAGGCTGGATTAAGAAAGGTTCGCCTTTTCAAGATCTACCTCACCTGGCTCAACCTTTTAAGTCCAAGCAAACTGAATTATCTGTATTAAGAGGATGTATTTTGTGGGGTAACAGGGTGGTTATTCCTGCAAAACTGCAAAGAGAGGTTTTGGAAATGTTACATGAGGGTCATCCGGTATTGTCAGAATGAAGGGATTGGCCAGGAGTTATGTATGGTGGCCAGGTATTGACAAAATGGTTGAAAACTGGGTTGCATCTTGTCCCAACTGTCAAGTAGTGAGGCCTGCCCCACCTCTCACCCCCAAACAGGAATGGGAATGTCCTAGGGGCCCATGGTCTAGGGTTCACATTGATTTCACAGGCCCTACCAGAGGGCACACCTTTCTTATAGTAGATGCATATTCCAAATGGCTAGAGGTAATCCCTATGGCATCCACCACAACTGATGCTGTCATCAAGCAGCTCAAAAACCTTTTTGTAACCCATGGGTTACCTGATGTCCTTGTCTCTGATAATGGCCCTCAATTTACATCCAACCTTTTTGAATCCTATTTAGCACAACAGGGTATCAGACATGCCCTTACTGCCCCTGGGCACCCTTTGGCTAACGGCCAGGCTGAACGCATGGTACGTTTTACCAAGGAGAAACTTCAGCAACTGGGTCCTGGGGACATCACTGAGAAAGTTGAAAAACTTCTTAGTGTTTAGCACATCCAAAGGGCCTTGGTGGCTCAGGCTGTTAATTGCCTGTACTTAAGTTCCAGCTGCCTACAACTGCTGTAGGCTCGAATCCCACCAGGCTCAAGGTTGACTCAGCCTTCCATCCTCTTGGGGTAGGTAAATTGAGGACCCAAGATTGTTGGGGGCAATTAGCTGACCTTGTAAAAATGCTGCTTAGTAATAAGCAGGCATATACAATGGATTGAAGGCTATTGCTGAGCACACTGTTGTATCCCAAAATTGTAAGCCACCCTGAGTCTTTGGAGAAGGGCGGCAAATATAAGTAATTTTAAAAAAATCACTCCTAACCCATCTAATAACTTATCCCCAGTAGAGTTGTTGATGGGTAGAAAAGATCTTCCCTTGACCGCCTTCATCCCACTTATGCACCAACGCACCACTAGATTCCACTTCCAAAGTTCGCACATTCAGTGTGGGTGATTCTGTTTATGCTAAGAACCTTATGGGTGAACCTTCATGGATTCCTGCTGAGATAACTCAAATCACATTCCCTCGTTCTTACAGGGTGCAAACACAGGATGGACTCCTCTGGAGCAGGCACATTGATCAACTTAGATCCAGGTTCTCTCAGGAACATTGCACTTGTTCCTCTCTAGTTCCCGTACCTGATGTCAATTCCAGGGGGGAAGGGGAGGAACAGGAGGATAATCAGCAAGCAAGAATCCACCCCATGTGTAATGAGCCATTACAACAGGAACCATTCCAAAACCTGTCACAATGCCAAAATCCATCCTTAGAAGTGGAAGATTGTACATCACTACCTGACTTGGGTGCTGACATTGGGCTGGAGATGGGTTTGGAGGAGAGACCAGATTCTATCAATCAAACAGGGTCTTCTTTCACAGGAAGTCCCAGTGGGGAAATGTCAGCAGATACATTTCCTCTCTCACTGGGTGAGAATGTTAAAACTTCTGAACCACGAAGGTCTCAACGTACACGTAAGAGCCCCACCTATTTAAAAGAATACATTAGATAGGTTGGGGTTTGGTGTGGACTGAACCTAGTGGGGAGGGGTGTTATGTATGTAGGTTTGAATGTCATTGGTTTAGTTTGAATTGTTCTTGTAAAATGTCAAATAGGATTGGTTTAAATAGTGGGAAAACCCTGCACTCTGATTGGCTGGCAACTACGGCTGCTGGGTATAAGTAGCAGCCGTAGCCCAGCCAAGTTGGGTCCATTCGAGCTGTAGTCACTAAATAAACTCTTCACTGAAGCTCTTCATCTGACTCTTCATGCAAACTTAACAAGTTTCTTGAATTGGTAAGTCTTGCACATCTCTTGGGAAATAAGGAAGCCCCTGTTTACCTGAGTAATTATTAATGGAAGGATGCACCATGCAAACAGAGTTAGATTTGAATTACAGCTTTTCTTGCCTAAATTACCATTCACTTTCACAGCTTAATTACATGCTTAGAAAGGAAAGAAAAAGGCGAACTGTAAAATCTATAAAAGTCCACAGTAGTTCCTCCAAGTTTTGATGAAGCAAAATCTCTCTTGAGTGATCCTGTTATGCTATGACATATTGGGAAGACAAATGAAGATGTGCCTGTTTCCTTAATATTTCGGGTCACTGCTCATTTTAAAAGTGAATAATTTTCAGCTATCAATCCTTGTCCAATTTTTCTATGTGTAATGTTCTTGACAACTACGTCTGTTCAGATGGCAAAATGAAATTAGTTAAAATTATAGAAAATTAATGGTGTGTTCTTGAATATAACTGGGTAAAAGCCATAAATTAACTATTTTTGTATGCTGAAGCTGACATGTTGAAGTTTAATAGCTCAGTCAGTGTATAAACTTAAGTAGGCAAAAGAGTTTATGCATTTGCAGCATAAATTCAGTTTTGCACTGGTGGCTTATATGGGGGGCTTCTTTCATTTTTTAAAAAAAATACATTTTAATGAACATTTTTTCAACATTTTATAACACATACACTGTTTACAGTGCTACAGCATCGAACGTACTCATATATACATGATAGTTACATTATTAATCGTTACTTCTATTTTCTAATCATACCATGCGTCCCAGACCAAATAATGTTCCGATTCACCTCTATCTTTTAATTCTAGTGTAAGCCTATCTATCTCCATGCAATATAAAATATTTTTATCACTATCCCCTCAGAGGGTATGCTATCCTGTTTCCAGTTTTGTGAGCACACAATTCTGGCCACTGTCATTATGTGCAAGATAATATATTTAACTTTTTTGCTATATTCTCCTCTTGTTATCCCTAATAAAAAAGTTCAGGTTTAAACTCAATTTGTTGGCTTGTTATTTCCTCTAGCCATTTTTTTTGTTCTGATCCAGTATTTCCTGGATTCTGGACACGTCCACCACATGTGAAAAAAAGTGTCTGTCTGCCTGCCTGCCTGCCTGCCTGCCTGCCTGCCTGCCTGCCTGCCTGCCTGCCTGCCTACCTACCTACCTACCTACCTACCTACCTACCTACCTATCTATATTATAGGCTGTGGACATTGTTAATTTATAGGTTTTTTCCTATATTTTTTCCCAGTGTTCTAATTCAATACTATACCCAAAGTTCTTTGCCTAGGGTGTCATGGTTTCTTTAACTGTTTCTTCTTCCATTTTAAAACTCAAGAGAAAATTATATATTTTGGTTACCATCTTCGCCTCCATCATTTTATCACCACAACAATTCTTTGAGATAGATTTGAGCTAAGAAACAGTCCAAAGTGAACTAATATTGGAGAGGAATTCTGAGCAACAAGATGTGGTTTTGAGCATATCCAGAGTATTAAAAGGCCTTGGTGGTGCAGGCTGTTAAATGCCTAGCACTTAATTCCAGCTGCCTGCAATTAGTGCAGGCTCGAATCCCACCAGGTTCAAGGTTGACTCAGCCTTCCATCCTCTCGGGGTAGGTAAATTGAGGACCCAAGATTGTTGGGGGCAATAAACTGACTTTGTAAAAATGCTGCTTAGTAATAAGCAGGCATATACAATGGAATGAAGGCTATTGCTGAGCGCATTGGGTTGTGCTCCAAACATTGTAAGCCTCCCTGAGTCTCCGGAGAAGGGCGGGATATAAATATGAATAATAATAATAAAAAAGAATACTAATTTATGCCTTAACTGGTTTAAAAAATGCTAAAATTGTATTTTCCTGGAGTTATTTGATAAGAAACAAACAAAAAACAAAAATGCAAACCACAACAAAACCTCTAGTAATTAAGGAACCCTACATCACTGCCAGATTTAGAACCAGCAATCTTCTATTTAGAAGGATAATTTTACAGCCACTGTGCTGTTGTAGCATTTTACATAAGGCAGGATATGCTGTAAGCTGAAAAAAAGATTGGACAACTGTTTGTCCAGAATGGTATAAGACAGTGGTGGGATTCAATTTTTTTTACTATTGGTTCTGTGTTCTGTTGGTGGGCGTGGCTTGGTGGTTATGTGACTGGGAGGGCATGGCTTGGTGGTCATGTGACTGGGTGGGCGTGGCCAACTCAATGTTACTCACGTCAAGGGATGTCTCACCTGGCCCCTTCCCTCCAGCCATTCCTTGTCACACCCAGCCTCAATGTAGCTATAGTTCTGTATAAATGTTGTTCACCTTTTTTTGACTTTATTATCTACATACTATAGATGTACCTTCATTGACCCCAAAAGGAGGAAATGGCTCACATGCTTTGTCCAAGAGCATGATAGGCAACAGGCTTCTAAGGGGTTGCCACAAAGAAGGGAGGGCAATGTATTTTCCAAAGAAGCAGAAGACAAACAAGAAGCAATGGATGGAAATTGAACAAACAGAGAAACAACCTAAAACTAAGGAGGAACTTCCTGACAGTGAGAACAATTAACCAGTGGGCCTGCTTGTTTCCAGAAGTTCTAGGTGTGCAATCACTGGAAGTTTTTCAGAAAAGACTGACAGCCATTTCTCTGAAATGGTATAGGTCCCTCAAGGTCCCTCTAAGTGTTATTCTGTTATGCTGACACTTTCCCAGCAGCATCTGCCCTCCCTCCCAAAGACCTCCAGCCATTTGCTTTCTTGTGGGTGGCAGTGATGGTGGGGCCCGGGGCACCTCCTCCCCAGCCCTCCCAAAGCACCTCCGTGGATGGCGTGCGGCAGCAGCAGCAGCATCTGCCTGCCCTCCCAAAGACCTCCAGCTGCTTTCTTTCTCATGGGCAGCAGTGGCAACGGGGCCATGGAGCACCCCACCCCAGGCCCAGTCCTCCCAAAGCACCTCTGTGGCCACTTGCTTTCTTGCAGGCAGTGGAGGTAGGAAGGCAGGGCAGGTGGATGACCCGGCCCGGGGCTGCTGAAAATTGTGCACCACATGTGCAGGGACATCTGCCCACCCTTGCTGCACCATGGCCACTACGTGGTAGGGGAAACTGGAAAGCACAGCGTGGGATGGAGCCGTGCCAGCTTAGCTAGCCAGCCGAGCCCGAGGATGGTAGGGAAGGCCCGGAAAAGTCCAGGAACGGTAGGGAAGGCCCAAAAAAGTCCAGGGATGGTAGGGAAGGTCTGGGGACAATGGGGGAGGGGCTAGCATGACTTGCAGGCTTACCTTTGAGCAGGAAGATCAGGGCTGCTCATTTGGGGCACAGGCACCATGTGGGAAGGCTAGAATGGCAAGCCACAAGGACCCAGCTTGCCACATAGGAAGGGAGGAGTGACTGGGTGGGGCGAGTGGCAGTTGGGTGGGCAGGGCAGGCAGGGAGAGCAAGCATCAGGTGGGTGGGGCAAGCAAGTGAGCGGTGACTGGGAAACCGGGTTGGGGGTGTGGCCAGCCAGAAGTTATTACCAGTTCGGCAACCCATGCCAAATTCTTGCTACCGGTTCGCCTGATCTGGTGCGAACCAGCTGAATACCACCTCTGGTATAAGGTCTCCTGCTCAAGCAGGTGTTTGGACTAGAAGATCCCCAAGTTCCTTTTCAGCTCTGTTATTTCATTTTCTGTGTTATTCTATGTTCTAAATGTAAACATATTTTTATACAAAACTTACAAAGAGCAAGATAAAAGCAGTAGTTTACAATATATTGTAAAATATATTTCACAAACTGTTTTTTTTTAATTCATATTTATATCCGCCCTTCTCCGAGACTCAGGGTGGCACAGTTTTGGATACAACCGAATGCTCTCAGCAATAGCCTTCATTCCATTGTATATGCCTGCTTATTACTAAGCGACATTTTTACAAAGTCAGCTTATTGCCCCCAACAATCTTGGGTCCTCAATTTACCTAAGAGGATGCAAGGATGAGTCAACCTTGAGCCTGGTGGGATTCGAGCCTGCAATAATTACAGGCATCTGGAGCTAAGTGCTAGGCTATTAACAGCCTGCACCACCCAAGGCCGAACTGCACATATTATTTCAGAGATTTTTTTTTTAATGGAAATTAACTTTTTTATTTTTACTCAACGAATTCCAGTTGGGAGATGCTCCCCCAAAATGTCTACTGAACAGTACAAATTTTTGTTTTTCCTATCAATGATCTGCTGATTTTGCTACCAAAGCTGGTTCTTTGGCAGAACTGCTCCCAGGATTTGAATGGGGGCACTTAAGAATGACCCAAGATGGCTTTCAGATAGCTGTGGATCCACCTGGAAAGAGGAGTCTTGAAGATTCCAGATCCCCATTAGAGCAGTCAAAAAATCACTAGTCATCCATTTTCCTCTCCTCGGTTCATTTTCTTAAGAACGCCTGGGTTTTAACTTCATTTTTTGAATATTTTGTTTCACTTTGCTTTCTATCTTTAGCAATTGACTGGCTGGTTGAATGCTGATTTATTTTAATCTCCAGTGGTATTTTATCTGTTCTTTAATTAGGGTTTTTTAATTTTATTAATTTGCAAAATATTTGGAGCTTATTTTTTAAAAAAATTTCTTTTAAATTTGAAATTCCAGAAAATAGCTTCCCGGCTTCTTTATCTATTTCTTCACTTTGCTTCAGTGATGTGTTCTGTGTTCTCTTATCTACAGTATAACAATGCTCTGCATAACTTAGTTGAAAGCTTTTTAAATTTTTTTTGATGAAATGATAATGACAGGACAATATTCAGATTCACAAAAGCAGCAGATTCATTGGAAAGAAATAGGTATGGACCGAGTCGATTGCACACACTTCCCTGAAGTTCAAGTCTGCATTCTTTCACAATAGCAGAAACCTGATTGAGATGAGAAGTGATAAATTGGTTTTCCCTAAGAGGATTGAATAAGATTGGGGAATGGATTTATTACACTTAACTAGAATGGATTTATTACACTTAACAATTTCATCTGGACATTTTTTGGGAATTGGATTTATTATATTTAACCAGACAACAATTGATAAGAGATTATATTAAGAAACAAACATGGATATTTGATCCAGGATGAACCACTATAAACTCTTGGGATGATTTGGGATAGATAAGTAGCCATGGTGAATTTTCTGAGTTGTTTACAATAGCAGTTTGTTAACAGCGAGTTTTGAAACATTGATTTTGCCTTTTTATTATTATTGTTCTTCTTGTGAACATAGTATATAGATGACAGGTTAATAATTTGCAAATAGGTTTAGTAGTTTAAAATTTGGGATGGCTGTTTTGCAAGGGGTGGGAAACTAATATTGTAGTAATATATTAATGAGTATTCAGTTGGCGGAAATATCAGCATATGTGTCATGTAGTTTTTTTAATGCACTTTTTAAAAATCTTTTTTTTTAATTTAAATTTTGTATTTTATCTTTTTTTAATAAAATAAAAATAGAATCAAACACATACCGCTCCCAAATTCCAGATGCCAGCTAGTGAAGGAAACTTTAATTTCCAGGATTATTATTCTTTCCAAATTAGCTACAAGAAAGAAGTGATTTATAGTAGAGTTTATCCACTTTGGTCATTCATTTTTTCTCTTTATCTGACTGTCCCAGTATTGTAGATTTCTCAATAGACCTGGACTATACTACTGGTTAAGTCCCCTCTTTCATCTTGGAGCTTAAACAGATATTTATAGATAACTTTTCTATAAACAGCCTAATCAATTCTAAGAGTAGTTTTCTGCATGTTGGATAACTGATTTGTCATATGGATTTTGTTAGGTTACTATTCTGCACCATTATATTGTTATTTTTTTACTAATAATTTAAGAAATATTTGTTACTTTCATGGTATTTTCTTTTGTCTGTGTTGGTTTTAAATTTTACATGTTTGCTACAGAGTTGCAGTTGGTGAGATGAATGGCTAAATCAATCAATCAATCAATCAATCAATCATTCAATCACATAAATAATTCAGGCACATATTCTTCAAGATACTCTCTCTGCGTGTGCATCTTATAAATGGTTTTTATAAACATGTTCTATAACCCTAGCCCATATATATATAGTCTGATGAATCAGTGTAGTCAATAAAACAATTGCTTGGGTCTTTTCCAGCTGCTCTGTTCTTTGAGTGAGTTTTCCAGCACATTTCTTGGCACCATGAACGGGAAAGGAAGCACTGGTGTTAGGGAGGGTGCAGAGAGGGAGTGAACCCCTTGTCCCCTTAGCAGATGAGCCCTGTACTTTCCTTAACTGGCTGAGATTGTCTTATCCTAATCCAATTGAGGATGATCTTTGTTTCTTCTTGGACAGCACCCGACTGCTGTTTGGCTCTGCACTCTAATTTGGATGACTACAGTTTTTGTATGTTTTGGCTTTGCACTCTCACATCAGGGCTGTTTGCCTCAAAGCATAGGGTATGGTGACTCACTGCATTCAATAAATGGTCTTCTGGATCCTCTGCCTTTGTTCAGACCAGTTGTTTGAGCGTGCTTTCCATCACATTCTCAACCACGAAAATATCTTACTTTGTTTTAATCAGAAAACATGCTGGGGAAGCAAGTTTATATTTAATTGTCCTTCCTTTCCATTTTAGCAATTGGTAGGTTAGTTGGTAGGGTTTAATCAAAGGCTGGGGTCTGCCAATGGATTGTCCAGTGATGGTAGTTATATAACAAAAGAAATACATGGGGAGATTAAAATCCTGTTATATGAATTTTTAACAGTTTAAAGTGGTTGGAATTTCAGTTGTTTAAGAATGTTGGAATAAAGCAGAAAGCAAAATTGACAGCTACTTCCCACTTTCCATTATTTTATTTATTTTGATTTAGGAATAAAAAGGGGGAAAAAAAGTTCAGATCCATATTCCAGATTTCTCAACATGCGTAAGGCAATAAAGTTTCTGACGGCATTCTGTCTAATTTTGGAGAGGAAAATAAGAGGGGGAAGGAAAATGAATGGCTTTTAATGGGGTGTTTATTCAAACTGAAGAAAGTGCTTAAGAAGGTTTAGATTTAATGGGTTTCATTTCTTTTCAGCTCTGTTCAATATCAAAAGGCTTCACTCTTAACATCTTAAATGGGAAAGCTGCTATCATGCTGCAGTGGGTCACCACAAGGTCAGCTGTATCACAGCCTAAAAAGTGGAAGCAAATGTTAGCCAGAAGCTATTAACTTCACATCACATCACAAATTATTCCTTAGTATTTTGATACTGAGATCCAAGATATATAGAACAGTAATGTTAAAAAAAATAAGTGTATCCCTCTTTTAGGGCAATGTATCCTAACTTCTCCAACTTTCATTTAAAGTACAGTTAAGTTTATAAAGATTTTGCAAATAGAAGCTTTGTGTCATCAATGGTCTTTGTTTTCTGCAACATTCGTTTGTTCTCAAGTCCCCACCCACCCATCACAAGACTCAGTTTTTCAAATCACAATCTGGCCACAAGATGTCAGTGACAGCCTTTGTAGACAAAACAGGTTTTACAGTAACCAGCATTTACAAAACTCTTTTGCTCTTCTGTTAAAATTTAAGGTGGCCTAGAAAAGTTTTTATTGGCTATGAAGACTGGTCTATTAGACTATTCAGATTCTTTAAGACAAGTGTATCAAACTTCTTTGTTATGAAGAAATGAAGGAGGGAACACTGTTAAGTAGCCTAACCCGGGATTCCAGAGGATGGGATTTAAATGCAATGTGTAAACAAATAATGATGATGTGTACATTTGTTCCACATTAAAATATAATTAATCTGATATGGGGAGTTGAATAAACTTGTCTGACCAAGGACTGACCTAGAGAGTTTATATGAAATTTGTTTGACACTATAAATTATAAATCAGAGGCTCCTGTGAGAATAGACAGACAGTCAGACAGACAGACAGACAGACAGACAGAGAAAAGCGAAATACCACTCACACATCATCACAAAATCTCCAGAACCATAAAGCCTACAAACTTCAAATTTGGCACATATGTTCCTCTTGGCTTCGAGGTACTCACTAAGAAAGGATTTTTCGAAATGACCATCAGAGCATTAGTATTTTATATATTATTATTAACATGCTCTGATGCTAAGGAGTTCTACTCCCCCTTCTCATCTGAAATCTATCCCAAATGCAAAACACAAGCAAAGGAGAGGACTTTCACTTTTAGTTTTACTTTCACAGCACTAAGCAGCTTTAGTACAGAACAGTTGAGCTAAGCCACCCAGGCTCCTTGCTGTCTTGCTCACACAGCAAATACTGTTTCAGTTTCCAAACAGCAATCAAGTCTCTCACAAACTGACAGGACACTAGCCAGATGAATACTGATGGATGCTGGTAGGCAATGGCAGAATTCCACCCCTTATTTTCCTCCCCAAAACTAAGCCGACCACATAGTTTAGTAATGAAGCAAGGTTATTGAGCTAGTTTGGCTATAAAGCAGTAAGTGGATCTAGCTGAATTATGTTCTTTGCTTTAATTTATGCTTCTCTTGTTTGTTTTCATCACTATATATTGAACTGAAATTATCCACCAATGTGGTAAACTACACATATTAATTGATGTCTCTATATTAATTTAATGGTTTGGTATCTTTTTTTTTCCTTTCATGTGAGCAGACTCCCTGGTTCAATCAAAATCTCAGCAATATGGTGAGAGATTAAAAACCCTGCCGTTCTTGTCAACTTTTCTGATATTCATTCTTCTTTAATTCTAAAATAAATCCAGATAAAAGGTCTATACTGGTTTCTGTAGCCTAAGATCTACAATATAAGAAAGATGAGGAATATAGGTAGTCCTTACTTAATGAAGGCAATGTGGTTACCAGGATTGTGATTGCTAAGCCAATGTCACATCACTTAGAATGGCAGTCTGGCAATTCCCATTTGTTAAGAAAGGATTGTGGGTCATAAGTAAAGTCAGTGAGGAAGTTGTTATTATTTGGTGTTTGCAAGCAGCCCAGCATGGGGTAAATGCTGCTGTGCCATATTGTAGGGTGAGAGTGGCCAGGCAGGCAAACTGTGTGGGAGGTGCACAGTTTGCTACTGTTATATGGTGCACATGTGCCAGTGGGGATAAATGCAGAAGTGTGTATGCAGATATCAATAAGGAGTTATTTCAATTTCAATTTTAGTAGGTTCACTCCGACTATTATGTTGATATAAAACCACTGCAGTTCATTTATTTTGATCTGATTATTTACAAACGTCGCAAAGATTCCTTTCAGTTTCATTGTGGAAAATAAATGTAATGTAATCAATCAACCAATCAACTATTTCACTAACAAATTTAACACTTGAACACTTTCTACAAAATAAAATGTTTTAAAAGAAATGTAACTAGATCCATCTTTAGTGCCTCCTTTCATTTTCTTTTCCAGCAAGTGGTTGAATTCACTATTTTTCTTATTTTTGTATTAGTATATTTTCCTGGTCCTGGGCCAGTTGCCTTAATAAAAGCAGTTTCAGTGTCAAAGCTATGTAATTTCTTAAACTATGGATGTTCAAGGAATTTTATTCATTTCTATTTACTTCCAGAATTATCATAGCTCTGTTCTGCTGGAATCTGTATCTTAATATGCAGACTAAGTGCAATGGATTTTGAAATAGACATAAAGAACAAATGGAATCTTAGAGAACTGAGTTAATACAGTAGGTTAATAATTACAACCAAGTGATTTTTTTTCCTTTACAAGAAATAAAGGGAGGACTCAACTAAAACCCTTTATGTATAGTACATTTTCCTAGTTTGATCCATTTAGGACAGGTATCCTTCAGGCCTACCTTACATATCTTCTAAGAACTGTTTACTTCTTATAAACTCTAACTAACTCCTTTACAACTTCTGATTTTGAGCTCTGTTTGTAAGAATATGGGAGCAAATAAAAATGATAAATCTTTAGAAACTCTAATTCTTGTATGAGATATTTACATGAACTGCAATTGATCACAATCAATACAGAATAAAATATTGATAGGGACAACTGTTAGCCTGCAGACATGATAACTGGTATCTCCTACTAAAACAGCGCCAAATCCAACAAAGATTTATGGCTGGGGTTTAAGTTTTCACTTATAATATATGCAGTATGTCAGAAAGTCTAGTATGAGATGGTTTATGGCAAGCATATTCTTTTATGCCATAACGATTTCTTCACCTTGTGGAAATAGATATATGTACATTTATCCATAAAGTACCAAGGAAAATCAATGGAGGATTTTGGGTTCAAATAACTGATTTACTAAAGATGATGCTCCACATGTACTAATTTGTATAAAATTAAATTTATAGATAGAAATTTTGGTATCAATCAATTTGGTAACAGTGATCAAATTTTAGATACAAGTGTTGCTGTAAAACAGCTTTTCACATCATAAATTTGTAAGAGTAGAGATCTATTAAATACTTTTTTAACTAAGGAGCCTTACATTTTAGAAGCTTTCCATTTTAATTTTTATTAGGTATTTGTGATGGATTGAGGGATTGCTTCAAGATATGGCTTCTGGTAAAAATAACTGCTATATTAAACTGTAATGTATAATATTCTACTATATGACATCCCATTTCAGAGCACAGAGAGCACCAAATATCTTTTTGTAGGAGCCCTGTCTTTAAAATTTTGCATTAATTTCATTGCTGGCCTGAGGCATCCAGAAAGTCATTTTAGATAACTGATAGAAAAAAGTATTTTTCTCTTATTTTCACAAAAATGTGCCAAATGGACAGCCTATGAAATGATTTCATAACTGATTCATTCTAAACACCCATACTACCACTTTCCTAAGAGGGGGCATGCATAAGTGCACCAACGTGCCTACCGTCCCTGTCCTATTGTTTCTTTATTTTTCTTATATGTATCCATTTCATGTATTCATAACTATGTTTATACTTATACTTATTATCTTGTAAGTGATTGACAAATCAAATAAATAAATAAATAAAAATAAATACTGCCTATTGGTTGGTTGCTTCATAGGGCCATCAGTTCCTTGGAAGATTTCTAGTTCTATTAAAATATTCATGCAGTAAATAATGCAGTTAATAATTCAAATAAGGTTTAAAGTATTAAACTACTAATTGATGAGAATAATTGGTGGTTAAAACAGATCAATTTCCTACTAACAGATTGTGCTGGGTGGGAGGAGAAAAGGCAGTAGGCTGAACACTGCCTGAAGCTACCCTGCATTGTTTGAAGATAGGAATATTGGTTGGCTTTATTGCTTAAGTGTATCAAACTGTGGGGGTAACACACTTTCTTCCTGACTAAAAGATGGGAAGGAACTCCAATAGCATTAATAGTAAATTCTAGCATATGTTTGAAAGAGCAACATGCAGGCCAGTTGAAGAAGAGAAGAGAAGAGAATCGGATAGGAGAAGGCAAGGCAAGCTGTGGTGCTGCATTGGTTAGAATGCAGTACTGCAGGCTCACTCCAGGAATTCAATTCTGAATGGCTCAAGGTTGACTCAGTCTTCCATCCTTCTGAAGTCAGTAAAATGAGGACTCAGATTGTTGGTGGAATATGCTGACTCTGTAAACTGCATAGAGAGGGATGTAAAGTACTATGGGGCAGTATATAAATCTAAGTGCTATTGCTATTACATGTATATGTACATATGTATATGAATATGTATATGTGAAAAGGAAAAAAACACTCAAACTGTTACCCCAAAAGTAAAATTAATATGCAGATCCCTCTATTAACCATCTGTTATTGCATTTAACACATAGAAAATTTTCTCAATAGCATGTAGTAAGCCTTTCGTAAAATAGCAGATTCCGTACTACCGGTCTTTTCCTTGCAGTCTTGTATTTTGAGAAGGGTTACAGTTGTTCCATTCTGCACCAATCTGTTCTTTCAATTTTGCAAGTTATAGGATTATGTAAACTTGACAAAGATACTTTATCTTTAAAGTTTATTTAAGATCCTCTTATTGTAACACTATTTTTAATTTTTTAAAAAAAATAGAGAACAATTTTTATTTTATTTTCAAGGGCAGTTTAATCCTAAATAAAACTGCTTAGCTCTTTTCAAAGGAACAGGAGCAATTTGATATGTTCTCCTGAAACAACATCATCTATGAAATATTACTGCTTCTGAGAAACTGAATTGGAAAACATTGTCACATCAGGATGTAACAGGGAACCAACTGATATTTGCCAGGCCTGAAAAGAATATACAAAGGCTCCAATTAATGATGTCCTGTTGAAAAGTGTCTCATTTTGCAGAGTAAGTCAAGTTGGAAGGCCATGAAACAAGAAAGAGAAAAATTGCCAAGAATATCATGCCTTAAGACATATTTGAAATCTACATTTTAAGTAGTTCTCTTTATTGACCAAACTCTTCTGATAATGTGTGCAAGATGATAATCTACATATTTTAATCTTTATTTCACAATAAATCCCTTATTATATTATTGTAGAACTAATTATTTTATAATATTATTTTTATTTGGTAATATGATGATAAGATTGTGTTGTGCCAGATTTGTATGCTAGTCATCATTAAAATATAAATGTATTTAAAAAGTCATCATTCCTGAATGTGGTTAACTTGAGCCTCATGAATTGAGTAAATGGGAATAAAAACACATCTTTCAAACAATAGACATTACTTCCTTGAGTCAAGCTATCTTTAATTTTTTCACTATATGTAATCTGTGCTTTTGAACTGTTTCTTCTCGGAATGGGACAACTTTCTGCTGCCAACTTGCCATGACCAACTTGTTACAGGAGAATTCAACAATTCAATTTAATTAATTAAATAATTAAAACATTATTTCAATTTTGTTATTCACATTTCATTTTGTCCCTTCTTTGACATTCTTTCTTTAATGATCATTTCCACCATTTCTTCAATGTTAGTATTGTCCCACAGCAAGTTGTCCTGCAGCGAGATGGGCATAATGAGTTGCCCCATGGTGAGTTAGCTATGGCAAGTTGACCATGGTGAATTGGTCATGGTGAGTAGGCTACAGAGAGATGGCTGTGGCAAGTTGTCCTAGACATGTTTTCTTTCAGACACAGATACAAAACACTGACAGAAGGAAGTGAAGAATAAAATATGAAGGACAATGATGAAAAAAGTTTCATCTCTATGTTAATTATATATGTTTAGTAAGTTAGCTTGGTGTAGTGGTTGAGGCATCAAAGGCTGAGTTCTAGTCCTATTTTTGGTCTGATCTGAGGATTCACTTTTCCTCAACTGGAAAGGTATTACATTTTAGTAATTTATAGTGTGGCCTCACTCACACACAGGCATCTCCAGGTGTCTATAACATAAAACCCCATAATCCCCTCCCCCTCTGATGGCAGCAGCAACACAATCAAAATACCACTTGATCAGCAGCATCTCCATTTGTTATCCTTAGGCCTACTGACAAAACCATGTCTTCAGGGCCTTTTGGTGAAGGCCGACAGTAGCTCAGGGAAAATCATGTTCGATAGAGAAGGGGCCACCACTAAAGAGGCTCTTTCTTGTGGTCCCACCAGGTGTACTCCCTAATAGATGAGACCCACAACATACCTTGCCTTTGCATCCTAGTGAACCATGTGGATGTAATTGGGGAGAGATGGTCTTTCAATCCATGTAAGGCTTTATAGGTTTAAAAAAGTAACATAATAATAAAATAATAAAATAATTCAAATAAAGCTATCATTATAGCTATCTTAATTTGGTAACATTTTTTTTCTTTTAAGATTGTTTTTGAACATGTAACCAGTTTGGAAAGATTTATGTCAAGCACAAACAACCACACCCACATGTGAAGAGTTTAAACTAGTTACTTTAATTGTTCTATTGCCTATTTCACACAATCTTCTCAGATTGGCAGATTGTCCCTGAGAAAGACTAGATAAGGTTCCACAGCGTATGAGGGAGTCAAACTGTTATGTATGCAGGTTTGAATGTCATTGGTTTAGTTTGAACTGTTCTTGTAAAATGTCAGAAATGATTGGTTTAAAAGTGCAGGAAAATCCTGCACTCTGATTGGCTGGCTTCTGCTGCTGGCTATAAGTAGTAGCTGCAGCCCAGCCAAATCGGGTCTGTTATGAGCTGTAGTCACTAATAAACTCTTCACTGAAGCACTCCGCGTCTGACTCTTCATGCAAACTTAACACAAACCTTGTCCTCTTGTGTCTACATAATGATATCAGACTAATTACTCACATGATCCCTGCTTCCAACTGGGACAGTCTCTCTCCCTCTCGCCCCCCTCTCTCTCACACACACACTTTCAGCAAGGATTTGAACTAACATTATACTAGATAATTTCTCTGGTATGCTTTTATAAAAGTTTTCTTTAAGATTATATCATAATATAAATTTACATTCTTTCAGTTAAATTTTCCCATTGCTTCATCTGCATATTATAACCAAAATTCCTATCCCATTTTATTATACATTTTTCACTTGTTTTTCCCTGTTTTAAATTCCAATACATTCTTATGCTTTTAGCAATCACATGTTCACCATTTGTACCCAATTCTGTGTCAAAGTCAGTCTTATAATATTTAGTATTATACATTTTTGTCTACTTTCAATCTTTCTTATAATTGTAAATAAAGAAAACCATCGACAATTATGTCCTTCTGCTTCTTGAGGGTGGAGTCAAATACATTATCAGTCTTGAATCCCTATGTTCCCAAAGAGATCTAAGTTCATCCTCCTGGAAATCTGTTGAATCGTATTTGGTGCTAATTTGCCTGGACCTTTAATAGATCAATTCTTGTGTATAGGTTGCATG